>OX453276.1:32890946-32918446 GCA_949710005.1 Ricordea florida | reverse complement strand
AGCATGACCAAATTAATAAACATTGTAATTTATAGGTAGGTACGTGGTGTAAGCATCGTGTATGGCTATGGAGAGCAATGTATGCCATATATTCACTAACGGGGAACCACTATATGATGCTTACACCACGTACCTACCAATTTATATTAACTGACAACTGACTTAAAGGTTTGATATACAGTTATTTAATTCAAACAAATTGTAAAAGCTTCACCTCAACTTATACCTTATTCGGGAGAGTTTGGCGTTTGATCAATACAATGTATGTGAACTATGAATGTTTCTTAATTCTGCTGAGTTTGCTTTACAATGTACTGATACTGTATGGGTACAACTTACATCATGATCATCCCTGGAAGTGAAAGGGTT
This sequence comes from Ricordea florida, assembly GCA_949710005.1. Taxonomy (NCBI): domain Eukaryota; kingdom Metazoa; phylum Cnidaria; class Anthozoa; order Corallimorpharia; family Ricordeidae; genus Ricordea; species Ricordea florida. Next base: position 32,918,077 of record OX453276.1, on the reverse strand, counting down.
ACCAACATCTTGAATATAAGTATTTTCAGCAGTGTTACTGATAAACTCAGAAACAGCAAATCCTAGCTTTCCAAATAGGGGTCGAACCTACGGCTTTGCGATTACTAATTCAGACGCTGTACCCTTGAGCTAGCGGGAGCAAGACCAACAAAATAGGCTAAGATTATTTGAGTCGTTAAGTGTACATCTAGTTCCAGGTTAATACAGTTAAACCAAACTTCACTCCTTCAACGCGTCCAAACGTGAGAAATTCAAGTCTTCAAACAAACGTTAACTAACGGAGGGAGAGTGCAGGAAACACGGAACAAGATATATTAAACATCTGTCGAATATTCTCTTGAATTTTTCTTATTTTACCAGAAGCTGTCCTCGTCTCTGATTGGCTAACACAGCTTTATTGGTACAGTCATTTTAATAAGACCATCTTTGGCCTGTAGTATTTTCCACCCTGTAAAAGATTGAGGAATGGAAGCTGTTTCCTCAACTACTTGACGGATAAGAACTGATAACAAACTTGCAGCATCATTAAAGAAGATGGAAACTTGAAGAGAAGTAATGTTCTGCTCGTTTCAATGTCAACAACTTATGAGAAAAGACCAGAGTTCTTTGTTGGAAGAAATTCTAAAAGCACACTTTTTTCGTTGCCTGGAAGTTTTACTTAAGGAGATGGCGCCACAGCTTGTTTAAAATTTGCATTGCAGGACCTATCGTCGCTCGTTGTTCCTCTAGCTGCTTCAAACAGTTTTGAAAAAGTAAAGGTCCAGTTCAATTTCTTCCTAGCGAGTAAAAATTGTCTCGGGCGGTTCGTCGATAAATTCGAATGATCTCAAAAACACAACATGGCAAAATCTACATGCCTTTCAGTCAAAACGTTTAAAAATTTTAATTAGGTGAGGTCCGTGAGGAACTTGGCCTCCAACACAAAAGAGAGAAAGGCAAGAGGGGACTGTTAAAGATAGTGCCACAAATATATTGACGACTCTACCCGCAATCCACAGCCAATAAGGGCAATAGCTCTTTTTGACGAGTTGATGGAATCAGTAACAGCCACAAACATGAATGAAGGGCACGGCAAACTAACTCTAATAGGTAACTCTTCATACGTGCTGGATCAAATTTATATTGATGTCTAAAATCTTGGCTGACAATGTACTGATTTCAAAGAAGACGTTACATACTGATCACTGAGATTAAGCAGGTCTGTCACGTTTCACTACAAGACTTATAATTGTTTTAAAATTGATAGTTGACCTATAGAGATCTCGTAGTTGGTGGACTCAGACGTAGAAACAAACAACTCTTGGCGACCCCAAATAAACGCGTTTCTTGGTTCAGTTTTGTACGGTAGAGAGGAGCAAAATGCCCTGGCAATTTTCCTGCTACACCATGGTAACCTACAATGCAATTACAGTTTTTCTTCATATCAATCGCGAGCCGAATCCAAAGTCCTTCTCATCCTTGGACAAAGCGACAATCAAATAACGACATAACATTTTCATGATTTTCGACAAACCAGCGCAATTTGAGGAAAGGTTTCTATTCTCATTTTATCAAGAGGCTGTCAATTCAAAACAGAACCACTCTTTCAAACCGTCCACTTGAAAACCAAATTCAATATTCTATGCAAACTTGTAAACCTTCACGCCACGATTGAGTGGTTTGCCTGTCGGCTATATTAATTATCGAGTGATATGTTATAAGTTGCAAAGGGTGGCAGTCACATTCTAGGTGCACAGGTGAAGCATGAAAACAACGTCTTGACATTAATTTGAAACAGGCTTTCACGAGGAACAAGTTTTCTTCATAAGTAGCAGATAGAAAATGAATGTTGATCACTATGAGCAGTTATACAAAACGCAAATATTCTACAATCAAGACACATTGCAAATTGAGTTGTTAATTTTCTTGGGGCAAAACCATTTTAACCACTGAAACGCGGCGTAAACATGTATATATTCCATCGATCAGTCTCGCCACGAACCACGAGGTAACCATAAGGTGGAAGATTCTCTTACCATCTGAGGTTTTAGACAAGTATTTAAGGAATGCTACGTAAATGGAGAATTTATAATGTAATTGCAGTAAAACACGATGAAAAGAATCGTACGTAGCGGCTTAATATAAACCATGTGTCACTTGACAGGTAATTTCACAACAATACAAATCAAACTTGACTGGCACATTGACCAATTAAAACTGTGCTTCTATTTACGCCACATTTGCATATTAAATTAATTCAATGTCTGGGTGGAATACGTAGACTTCAAGGCGCCTTATTGACTTGTGTTTGCAAAAATAAGTTCCGAAAGAACAAGCATCAAATCAAACATCCAAAGCAGGTGTACACACAATATCAGATACCCAAATGTGTGTAAAATTAGCGTGATATGCCTTTCCTTAACATAAATTTTAGTAGATCACGGGAAAGTGATAAACTGGCGGCGTCTGAATTAAAGTTCGCACCAAAAAATGGTTAATTCATTCATGCCCTCGTTCACCTTGAATTAACACCATAAAATAAGAGATTTGTTTCTTGCAATAAGCGAAAATTTGGTTCGATTTCGACTGTCACGCTACAAGAGGCTCACGCACGAATCCCATGACCATGGTAACGCAAGTTTGTGTGAACTTAGCCATAACAGGTCAGCGGTTGTATTGTATAGCGTAAAAGAAGAAGAAAATTGTGTTCTTTGCTCATGGGCGGAACTGGCGATGAATTTATATCCGTTTTGAACACTCGTTTTCAGGGGTAGTGGAGGTTTCAAGCTCTATCTGTGATTTGTGATTATCATAAAACCGCGAAAAACCCTCGGTGCCTCATCACCGCAAGCAACTTAAGACTCCCGACACTAAAGCGACATCAGTCAATTATAAACATGTTGTGCAACAACGAAAGGATATCCGTCTGGATAGCTTTGGCAATCCTGAGCGTCGCTACAGCCAAGAACGGTGAGTTCGAGTTTTAAGTATTTCATGATTTGAAGCTTATTGGTCGTAAGAGACAACAGTTGCGTAAAAAGTTTGAGAGCGCGGACAATTTTTCGCACACTTCGGCGGCCAATTTCACGTTAAATCAATTGACAGGAATACAAAAACGCTCACTTATTTGACTTTTCGCTGTTGATTTTGAGTTATGAACATAAGTACTTGATCAAGCTTTTCGTGGTTAGGCTTTCCTACGGCGAAATATCAATAGGAAAGCTTACATCCAATCGATCAGAAAAGCGATTGAGTTGTCAATTCAAACAGCTGTCCAGTGCTTAGTTTCTCGTATTCTGCCGAGTTCTTTTTTCTTGATCCGAAAATTTCGCTTAAGGAAAATATCACTACCCCAGGTATCTCTCTGGGGGCTCAAAAACACATAATTTATGAGTTTCTTGGCTTATTTAGTGTCACTGCAGTCTAACAGCTCCACACGTGTACCTTTATTTACACTGAATTTCTAGTTAAGCAGCGTGGGCCAAGAGCAAAGATCGTTTAAGCGAGTACTGTTTTTTATGTTCGCTCTGTAATGCTTAAATTGAAGATGCAAAACTTTGGTCGCAATCGACTTCCTAAACTGGCGCAATGCAGAAAATTTCAGATTAAAGCGAAGGATTAGATCTAGCCAGACTCGCCATAGATCAGGCTGTGTTTTTGTCAACTTTACTTGAAACCGTATACTTACTTCTTTATATTATCCAAACGGGTGGTACAGGTATATAACGGAAAATTATTGCGGGCCATTGAGTGTCAAAGACTTCTATGTTTCAATGTTATGCAACTGGTCTGGCGAATTCAAGAGAAACTTAGCTTGGGCATTGACATTTTAATACCAATTTTATTCATGTAGCGCTGTTCAAAAGATATTGTAAGCAACTTAACCACAGAAAATATTCAGCCTTCTTTTGAATCGTCATTAAATACGATATTCTTAGTCTTGTGAGAGCAAAGTTCGCAACAGAAAGGACGTTGATGTATGATGAATAATCTAGAATATCTCATTTGTCACCCAACCCTTTGTTTATAGTTCAACTACAGTAAGTGATTTTGCAAATGGAAAAATGGAAATTAGTCGCCAGTGGGAGCGTCTTCTAAATAAATCATTAGCTGGTTCTTTATCAGTTTTTCTCTAAAATGCGACTGAAAAATTAACTTAGTGTCGGGAAACAGGACGCAAACGCTTGTAGAATAGTAATGAATTTCAAGTGGGAGGCAAAAAAATTTCATAGCCTAGAGAATTCTTTCGCTATCAATAGGCATTGAACTAAATGCAGATCTTTGACTAGCCCACGTAGGGTAGAATTTTCTGTTCCTTCCTGTACACAATGATGCAAGTAGGCCGTAACTCCATGCATAAATGCAAACTTTATGTCTCACACTGAAACATCCGTATATTTGTTCGCTTATTCATAACAACAATCTCATTTCATTCTCAAAATGAGCAGAATGCTGTTTTCTTTTTTGAGAATGTGGCTGCGCGACATAACAATGTCACACATGGGTGAGTTTTATAAGAACGCTATAGAGCTAAGCCGTTGTATATCAGCTTGGGGTAAAGAAAACATGTCATAAAACTCTATTTACTATTGCATAATATCACTTAGTACAACTTTCTCACGGTATGTAAATTTTGTTTAGTGAAGCAATAAAACCGTTTAGATACAACCTTTCCCAAGTCTTAACTCCAGTCAACAGAGCATTAGTATACATTTATTCTCCTGATTAACGAGCGTTGTTTCTACGTTACCACTTGTTGTCTAAGTCAGATATGCTTTTTCCTTAAGTTATTATCACTTAAAGGTTCTGTGTATTTTGTATCTTGAAAAGTTATTTTATAATAGTAACCGATGCGGAATTTCAATAACTTCTATTGAAATTCACTTGTGTTTATTTCGGAACGTCCCATGAGTTAGGAAAAAAACTTTTGGCCGATCAATTTTCTGTGGCAGTGGGTGGACAGCGTGCTGTGCTTTTCATGTGAACTACTTGTGATCCTTGCTCCCATGAAACGGTTTTAACAGTACATGTGCTATTGGACCACACCCCAAAGCGGGGGCCTTTCTGCACAAGCTCGTTCATAATACGTACGTGTGTGAAATTACAGTTACAAAGGCCATACCACAACAACGGGATCTACGTCCTCTACTTTTACGTGCGAGGAAGTTATACAACCAAGGGTTGTGAGACGCGTCCTACGGTTTATCGTCCTTATCCGAGAAGACTAGAAAGTCTAACCATTTGCAGATGTCATTACAAAGGCAGCACTTTCTCCTCAGTAATTTAAAGATACTGAGTGTTTGTCCGGGCGAGGTTCGAACCCACGACCTCCCGCACGATATTGTGAGGATAGTTTCTAAAGAAACTGGTGCTGCATCGGTGGGGAATTGAAACACAAGAAATTGGGAATGGACGAAGGACTAACGCTACGACGAAGAGCTAACGCTCGAAACGTCATCACCTCCCTTTTACCTTACGGTGTTATAACTTTCTTTATCAATTCGTTTGATTATCCCAATTTCTCCCGCACGATAGTGCCGTGCTCCACCGACTGAGCTAACCAGTTATCAGTTATAAACATGGCACCACGGTTCTAATTAAATCGTTTTACATGATCTATGGAATTTATACAAGCTGAAGTGATAATTTATTAAAGTTGACTGTGTGGTGTACAGTACTGTACCATAGTAGTGTTTGTTTTATCATACAATGTGGTTCTAATTTTTCACATGGGAAATATACAGTAACCGCGGTGGGTTACCATTCTTTGGAAAGCTACTTAGCAGTGCACGCGCACAAAAAGGCGAAATTCATTTACTCCCTCTTTCAGGGGCGTAGCTAGGGGGGTGGGGTGGGGTGCCCGTGACCCCTCCCCTCTTTGAGATAATTATTTTATGTCCCTAGAATTCAGGTGGCGAAAACACGCGAATCCGAAGAATCAGCATGCAATAAATCTTTTCCAGTGTTAGATAGTTACATTTAGTAAAACACGGTGTGGATGTCGACATGCCGATCTGGTAAGTACCCTGGATGTGACACAATTTGACCCTACCCCCCTCCCCTTTGAAAAATCCTAGCTAAGCCCCTGTCAAGCGAAGGGTCAAGCGAAAAAAAAGCGATGAAAAAGTGGTATGAAGTTTTCATAAATTGATGAGAAATTCTCCTGCTTTATTCACGTAATATAAACATCTTTTCGAGGTGGCCAAGGGGGGGTCATCTGAAAATTCCTTTTGAGGGGGGGTCATGTGAAAAAATTGGCAAGCTGAGGGGGGAGGGGGTCACTCAATTCCCCACTGACACTCCCCCAAATCCCACCAGCCCCCCCTATCCCTTAAAAAATGAACGGTCCCCAATATAATTGTGCTATCTTTTCAGCGAAGGAGGATGCGTTGGGTTTAACCATTCGCTGCACATCGGAAAGCATGGAAATGATCTTTCAAAGACAGCACTACACGGACCTTGACCCACAAACGTTTCATCTAAAACCTGACAGGAGTTGCCGCGCCCAATTTTACAACGACAGCATCATAATAATCAAAGCACCGCTTGAAGGTTGTAAAACAAAGGTTGAAAGTCGTGGAATCATGCTGAAGTTTAGCAACAAAGTTGTGGCAGACTTAATAGACAAGTCTGGAGGGTCCGCGATATCTAGAGAACCAGCTTACGAGTTTCACTTGAGCTGTTTGTACTACACAACAGCAAAAATAACTTTACAGCCTTACAAAGTCAAGGAAAAAGTTGTTATTGAGCCACCACCAGGTAAGACGTTGTGAGGTTGAAGGTGTCGTGAGATCTCAAATTATTGAGCAGATCAATATCAGCAGCTGGGGAAAGTTTATATAAAATTGCATATTACAATTACTTTAAAGTGCTGTTACAATTATTTAACAGTTCTAAAAGTTTGAACTTTAAGAGTCCTTGAAGTTCGAACTTTAACAGCTCTAAAAGTTCGAACTTTAACAGTTCTAAAAGTTCGAACTTTAAGAGTTCTAAAAGTTCGAACTTTAAGAGTCCTAAAAGTTCGAACTTTAACAGTCCTAAAAGTTGTCCTGAAAGTTCGAACTTTAACAGTTCTAAAAGTTCGAACTTTAAGAGTCTTTAAAGTTCAAGCTTTAAAGACTCCTAAAAGTAATTCAAACTTCGCACTTTAGGAGTCTTAAAAGTTCGAACTTTAAGAGTCTTAAAAGTTCGAGCTTTAACGTAAGACTCTTCAAACTTCGCACTTTAGGAGTCTTAAAAGTTCGAACTTTAAGGGTCGTAAAAGTACGAAGTATAAGAGTCCTAAAAGTTCGAACTTTTAGAGTATTAAATGTTCAAACTTTTAAGAGTCTTGGCTGCTTATATTGATACAAATTTCGTCTTTTGAGTTCGAAATTTTCGATGCCTTCCAACTGGAAATGTACTTTTAAAAGTCGGATCTATATCAACACGTAAGACCTTTAAGACTCTTCATAGTCGTAGAAAGGATAGCAACTGAAAATGGCTCTTAAAGGTCTAATTTAGGTAAGTGTTCGGAAATCACTCGGTGAATGAAAATATCTTTTTCATCTGTAGTCACCCCTCCCCCCAAACAATGTTGCAAAACGCTTTATGGATGTTTAGTTGTTCATTTGTAGTCATCCCCCTCCCCCAAACAATGTTGCAAAACGCTTTATGGATGTTGAGTTGTTTCCGACATTGAAAAAGGGGGGGGGGGAAACAAATGGGGGGGGAAAACTACCTTTCAGAAGGGGAGAGAGAGCAGAATCTACACCATGGGAAAAGGTTGGTAATTTTCATGTGTCTCAACAACGTTTGTCCATGATTGTAGCTAGCAAAGAAAACGTTACAAAATGTGCTCTGTAGAGAAGGAAAAAAAAAACGAAAAGACGAAAACAGTTTCGAATCCCTGATATGTAGATCACGGGATAGACAAAGAAATCGGAAGATATCGGAGCCGATGAGCATCTGAGAGGTTGCGATTTGTATTTGGCGAAAGGTTCTATCGTTACTTAACCCTTTAACCCCTGAGATCAAAATCTGAATTCTTCTAACTGATCTCAATACATCTTACATTACAACAGTGTGGCGATTTTGATGTTATATCAACAAAAACCTATACAAGTTTTCAGATTGCATATTCTCATGAGCTCTATGGTTGCCTTTGTAGTATTATGTTTAAGAGAAGATGCATGTTGGTCACTCTCAGGGAGTAAAGGGTTAAGGTAGGACCTACCAATTTGATGGCGTAGTATCTACTGGATTCCTGTGGAACCCATAGATATAAGAATTGGCACCGCCGACCAGTTAGCTCAGTTGGTAGAGCACTGGACTACCGTGCGGGAGGTCGCGGGTTCAAAACCCCGGCCGGACCAACACTCAAGGTCTTAAAATAATTGAGTAGAAAGTGCTGCCTTTGTAATGGCATCTGCAAATGGTTAGACTTTCTAGTCTTCTCGGATAAGGACGATAAACCGTAGGCCCCGTCTCACAATTCTATCTGTAATGTGGGACGCAAAAGAACCCATCGCACTGTTCGAAAAGAGTAGGGCGTGTTCCCGGTGTCATGGTCTATTGGTCTGATTGTAATGCGCATATGATTATTAATATAGAATATGCGCAATATAAATGGAGTATATTATTATTATTATTATATTATAATTGAGCCCCAAGGCCTGCAAGTCTTGTGAAATAAGAGGCTCATGTGAAAGCACACTTTGGAAGTAATGTGATCTTTGCCAGACAACTGTCTTTAAGGCAACAGACAATTGTTAGAACCCCCTCGCGCGAAGAAAATGGTTTCTCTGAAAGAGTATTGTCACCGGAGCTTGAAGGAAATATTGAAGAATCGTTAATTTCAGTAAGACGTGATGGAAATTGATCGCGGAGTCTGTCATCGTTTGTCGATGAATAAGTTAAGGTCACGAAGGGTTACACTTGCAGACACGTTTCGACATTCACTCAGGATCAAATTACCACAACACATAGTGAACACATGCTTTCACGTGTCTGGCGATGGGACACCAAATGCAAAAATATTATTTACGAATTATTTTCCAATATTTTGTGGTATTTAACAAATGGCACACAAGTTAATAACACATTCAACGACGTTTGCGATTTATATATCGCAAGATACATACAGCCTTAAGGTCTCCCCCTAATCCTTGTGTCTGTAGGTGCAGTGTTCCCCCGGACCACTTTTGGGTTATAACTCCGGAGGAGATATGGAGAGGGGGGAGGACTTGAAGACAGATTGTGTAATCAAAGTCCTTCGCCATTTTTGCCCTAGCAATCCACCTCCCTCCTTCATAGTCTGGATTTTTCGGCAAAATCGCCACGCCAAAGCCGAGTCAAATACTCATGACAACCCCTTTCCTAAATTAAGTACTGTACCCAAACATTTTAACTATACTAAAGCTTACCTCACTCCACCCTTGTTCGTAGCGACGATGGTTCAATCCAGTTTTGTCTCTTAGGTATCGGCTATTTCCCATTCCAAATCGACATGTTCCAGACGGACAAGTACCTCAGTCCGTTCGAGAGTTTTCCTGTCAAGGTGCACGTAGGTGAAAGAATCCATCTGCAAGTGAAGATCGAAACAAATGCATCGAATTTAACATTTTTGATCGACAACTGCCGAGCAACACCCTCCAAAGACCCAAACGACACAAGGGTTCAACAGCTAATCAAAGATGGGTAAGTAAGGTTATACATCTCTCTTGTTCGTTCGGGGCTCCTTCGGCGGGTGTCGTCGGTTCCCTAGTGCGGCAAATACAAGAGCCCGCCAGTCCTGACTGTCCTGTACTGCGGCAACTATCTCACTCACATGGTCACACTGCATAGTTTCCCTCGTCTTTATTTTTACGATAATGGCTGTGGATGCTGGTAAGGTGAATCTAAACATTAACTGTGACTGACTATTTATGCGTGCAGGCTCCAGCTTTACCATATATGGCTGGTTTCGCCAGTGAGCAGGCTGAAGCGAGTCCTGGGTTCGTTTTTGGCTACCCAGGCCCATCTCGCCCGCCCGGGATAGTACGCTCGGTCCCGCTAAAGAAAGCAAAACAAAATGGCTATAAAATAAATCCTTTATTGACCAAGCTTGTTGGTTCAAGATGGCGGGATATTTGCTCGTTGTACATATCTTTCCTTATAAGGTAATCCCACGTGTTCACCTTGGAGACGCAATTGCTATTTGGCTTGTATAGTACGAACTCACAATATGACAAGCTCCCAGTTGGCTTGATAGCTCAGTTGGTAGAGCACTGCTCCGGTATCGCAGAGGTCATGGGTTCGAATCCCGTTCAGGCTTGAGTTTTTTTTCAGGCTTTAATTTCACAGCTGCTTAAGTTGTGTGCATAACTGCGATGATCAATTAATGTCATTTAATATATCTTTTGTTGATCAAACTTGTTGGGTCGAATGGCAGGGGTATTGCTTCATTCTCTTTTGCGTATTATGACCAGTACCAGTTTCTTTACAAACTAACATATTTACTCTTGTCATTGGTAATACCCAGCCATCATGACCTCACATTTGGCCAATGACCAATCTATTGAACTGCTGTCCACTTACGTTTAGTTGTCCTGTGGAGGGTTCACTAAATTACAAGGCATCAGAGAGCGGCTACCAGAGGTTTAGCTTCAAGGCTTTCCGGTTCTTCCCTGGAGAAGATGATGTCTACCTACATTGTGAAGTCGTGGTTTGTCAAAAAGGCAACGCGTCGAGCAGTTGTTCAGTCGATTGTAGTGAACAGCCCGAGTCAGATGGAAGAAGAAGAAAGAAGCGCGATGACACGGCGCTTGCCAAAAACACAACCACTCTAGGTCCAGTCAAGATTCTGTTGGACAGGTTGAACGTGCTTGCACCGAAAGAGGGTAAGCCTTGACAATCCGTAATCCGTAATCACCTGTAGCACGGCAGCCCGCACCCAATCACCAAACCCAGGTAGCACGTAACCCGTAGCAAGCAACCCGCATACGATTACCACAACATGCACCCCCTACATAAAACCCACAACATGCATCCCGCACCCGGTCGCCACATGAGGCAGCTCGTAATCCATAGCAAGCAACCCGAAACCCGTACTACATAGCCCGAAAATCGTAACTGGCAATCTCCAACATGCATCCCACAAACTCGCTACTCTAGCAGCAGCCCCCAGAATGCAACCCGTAACCGGAAAATAGCAACCCCCTTCTTAATGCCACAGCGTACAGACTGTAACTCATAACTGGCAACCCGCAACATGCATCCCACACTCTGCAACAGGCAGCCGTAACTCATAGCCAGAAGCCCGCAACTCAATACTATAACAAGCAGCCCGTAACCCGTCGGACGCAATCCGCAACTGATTACCCGCAGCATGCATCCCGCAATACTACAACTACATCGAATCCGTAACTCGTTGCTCATTGTAGCAGGTTGCAGCATGCATTCCACCACACGAAACCCGTAACCCCAACATCCCTGAACTCGTAATCCCAACATCCCTGAACTCGTAACCCCCAACAAGCAACCCGAAACATTTTACCTGTAGTTTTTTGTTTCCATTACCAAATGCCTTACTCACCGCGAACTGAGAAATATTGTTGGAACGTGCTCGTTTGGTTTTTGTTGCAGGCGAGGCTCGGTCTGCAGCATCGACTTTGCATCGGATGTCAACGTCGCTATTAACTTTCACAGTGGTTTGTTTGACTCTTATCATACGACATGTAATCTCGCAATGACGGAGGAGCGTGTTAGGCACAGTGGACCGACGGGGAGCTAGCGGCTTCCTTCTCTTTCCTTGTGATCAGGTGCTAATTACTCGTCGCCACAGCTATACGCGTTTTTCAACTCTTGGTAACTTTATTGTCCATTGCGTGAAGGGCTGTAGAATGATCTGCTTCAAGTCTCGGCTCCACGAAAATGATCGCGTTGAGTCTCGGAATCTCAAGGATAACAACGTAAAGTCTTCGGAATCTCGACGATGAAACCGTGAAGTCTTTTGAATCTCGAGGATAAAGAAGATAATCGTGGAGGTCGTTGAGCTCTCGCTAAGTCTCGGACTAAACAATCTTTGCGAAAGCAGATCAAAAACAGTCCTGAGCGTGCTGGTAGAATTCACAAGGCCAAAGTTGAAGCGAAACTCCCAGTAGAATAGAAATTTGTTGTGTATAGTTGAACATACAACAAACAGGGCGCGTTCAAACACGGGGCTCGATATTTTGATTTCACTTATGTCTCAGATTTACCGCAAGTACTTCCAGGTGCCCCTGTACTTCATGTAAGACATGGGTCTTTTGATAGCTATCAAGAGTAACAGGCACCTAAGACCTTATTCGCTTGTACATTTTGTTTTCCCAATACAGATCAGGTGATGATACTCAGGAGATTTGATCCTCTGTCTTGTTCATTAAAAAGAGTGCATGCAAACATGAATATGTCTGCCTGCACTCTTTTTAATGAACACGACAGAGGACAAAATCTCCTTGAGAATCTTCACATGATCTTTATTGGGAAAACAAAATGTACAAGCGAATAAGGTCTATTGGGGTCACCTCTTAGAGACTATACCTAAAGCACATGTTAAACATGAGAGATGCGAGAAAAGTAGAATAGAATAAGCGTTTTTTAATAAGACAATAATCGCGTGGCCCATTCACGTTGCTCTAAAATCAGTAGATATTTTCTTACGATTGCATAAAGGAAGCACGCTAGATTTCTTCAAAGTAACATTACATCTGAATGGCTCTTCATAGAAGCTGCAGTGCAATTGCTGTTAGTGGTTGTTAATTGCATTTCATACAGTTAAACTGTTTCAGCGCATTTAACTTAAATTTAACTTTAAAACGCTTGGGGGGGGGGAGTAAGGGGGGCAGGTTGTTCGAAGACCAAATATCTTTAATCGAAGGAAAGTTTGGTTGTGAAGCTGTGTTGAGAGTAATCCAGGGTTCAGAGTTCAGATTTAGAAATTGTACAAGCTTGGATTATATATATTCCGATTTCAAACCGAACACGCGTTTCTCGGAAGACTCGAAAGACACGAAAACTCTTTGGCCCCGAGGAGTCGATTGTAAACAAAAGCACTTGGTTTTGACACCCGTTTTTTTCCGCAACGTGTTTGAGTACGAAGACTTCAGTGTATTAGGTAGAGACGCCTTTCGCGCCAAAATACAATGTAACATAGCTTTCAGAAAGCGCGCGCTATGATTGGCTAATACGCGGGAGCCATTTGCCCATGGGTTGCATGCTGACGTCAGATTGTGAAGTTGTGAAGTATTATGTTATAAAAGAAATGGTAAACGCAGCAGCTGTGCAGCCATCGAGTTATGGACGCACTTGGGAGTTTACAAAGCACGAAAGAAGCGTAACAGAGGCTTGAGGCATAGTCGAGAGCATCTCTTACGCTTCTTTCTTGCTTAGCAAAATCCCGCGTGCGTCCATAACTCGATGGTTGCACGCTGCACGTTTACCATTTCTTCAGTGTGATTTAGTGCGCTTGAAATTGGCCACAAGACTTTCGGCTCTTTCGAGACACGTTTACCCGGCGAATAGGACGTTTCGTACCTCGCCCTTGGTTACTTTAATTCATTTTTTGTTATAAAATAACTACCATATGGCTCATCCACGGTGTAGAAACCTCTTACGTTCACGAGTGAGGTAGAACAAAGAAAACAAAGGAAACAAAACAATAGAGACTAGGAAATTAATAGTGAAAAAACACACAGGTTTTTACACCGATGTAAACCCCACCATGTGGTGCGAGAGACAATAGAGATCTTAAGCGAAACACGACGACGGCGTCGACTACAACGCCAACAATAGCGTTGAACGACAGAGTGAAACTGCTCGTGCAAAATACAGTCTAGTAGATTTCTTTGTCGTCCTCTACAAAACGTGATATGACCATTTTTCAGGTTTTCGGGAAGTCGCGAGTGCAAACTTTCCAGACAAAAATTTGTAATGAACTGTGAACGGGTTAAGTTGGAAAAATCGGCGGTTTCAGAAGTTATGGAAAGAAAATGAAACAAGCCTGCTGCCATTGGTACAGGAGAAAAACAAATCCATTTTTTCGAACGTGCCGTCCTTGGCGCCGTCGTCGTTCTTGCTTAAGCTCCCTAATGAGTACAAGAATATATTAGATAGGTACAATGCGACTCTTCTAATCAAGACCACCCAAATACATTTTCATACAACGTCAAAATGTAATAAGGGTAAGTTGAAGCCACTGAGGCGACAGTGGTAGAAGGGATGAAACTCTGTTGCTACCAAAAAAAATATGAAAAATTGAGCTCAAAAGCCAGCAGCCATGAACAGCTGTTTCGGCCTTGTTAGGCCTCATCAGCATGGCACAGCTAGTAGATGAGCTCTGGGTTCCCACATTATGAATGTACAAGTTTTGAATGTCTGGTTTTTTTTTTTTAACGCGGAACAACAGATTTGTGGCGAGTTTCTACAGACTAAGATGATTCTTTTTCAATCTTGATATGTTTTGTTCGGTTATAGAACAAATTATATGCATTTTAAGCGAAATATAAAAGATTTGTGGAGATTTTATTGTTTAGATACTCGATCGTGATTCCGCGATAATTTGTATGAAAATTTGTTTGGGTATCCTTCGTTCGAGTTGTCGCATATAAGGCTTCTAGGCGTTTTGCAATAATATTTTTATCATATTGTGGCTAAAAATCGAATCAACAACGTTTTTAGGCAGATAGCTGTGACAGAAATGCTGGTAGAACATTTTATAAGTTTTTTTTTGTGACGAATTGGACAGCGAATCCGGTCGTTTTGATAGTAGAAGAAGTATTGTATTTAATACGAGACTTTGTATTGGCGCTGTTTTTACCGGACCTCATCTTTTCATAGATGAATAAGTTTTTAATCTTTTTCATTTTTATGGCTGTATTGATTGGTGTTTACTTTTAACCAAAAAGGCCGAGTATATCGCTATCAAATAACTCAACTCGAGAAACTAATTTTCTTAAAGATTAAAAAAAAAATATTGAAGTTTTGCCATTGTATCGAGGTAATTACCGAAAATTAGATTGTATGGATATCCTTTCAAACATTCAGTTGATGTATTTTCTTTGACTGAATCTCTGATTACCTGAAGTACAATCAGTTTGAAATATTTTCAGTGATTGCTAATAAAAGGAGCAAGTTGTCGGTGCTCTTTTACCCTTTAATCCCGAATGGCAATTTCTAAATTCTCCATAGTGGTTCCCATACATTTTATACAGTTCCAGTAGGGAGAATATATTAGAATATCAACACAGTTCAGTTCATTATTGGTGATCATTCTGTTGTATTCGTATTACCTGTCTTGGTTACTGTGTATTGATAGATACAAATTCTCCATAGTGGTTCCCATACATTTCATACAGCCCCAGTAGGGAGAGTATGTTACAATATATACACAGTTCATTATTGGTGATCATTCTGTTATTTTCTCATTATCAGCAATCACAGTATGTATTGATGTAGTGAGGAGAAATTGGACGCTGATTACTATTGCGACTTGAAGGGCTAAACCGTAACAGAGTAAACACAGCCAAAAATGTTTTAGCCTTCGTAGTTATAAATGCGTTAAGTTTAAAATTCATAGAAGTTAACACAATGTAACTTCAACAGGATATAAATTAGCTTGATCGTACTTAAGTTCATGTATTTTGATTATAATAGTTAGTCATTCGATTGTTTTTGAGAATAAGCAATATAGCAATTCTAAAAAGAAAAAAAATCTACCATTAACGTAAATTGATTTTAATTATATATCTAATAAAACCATCGCATTTCAAGACAGGCTGAATAACTCCATAGAGGCGAACTTAGCGTTTTTAATAAATCTTAAATTTTCTGTAAGGCGGTACTTGAAACACTTAATAAAACTATTGCAGTCCAATGGACCAGACGTCTGTTCTGGGTGTGCGCGATAATGAAATCTCCCGTCACAGGACCGCTACACAAATCCCACACTTCACAAATCCTAAAACGTTCGTTTGGAAAACATCAAAATCGACTGGTACAAAGTTGTTAGTACAGGATTGATAAAGGGACAAATTTTGCAAAGATACCATCTGCAATTTATCTGTGCCTGTTTGATGGGGTTGGTTCAAAAGGTGTAAGATAGAGTAATAAACTGTACAGTTGCCATTAACTATCTGTCCACTTCACTGTCCAAGCACAGAACTGACAGCAAAATGTTTTGTTACCAAAAAAGTGTTTTATCATCAACCCTCACCGGGATGAACAGTCTTATCCCATCTTCCTCGTTAACAACTCTTCTCATTTTTCCAACCACGCTCATGAGCCAAATATTTTACAACATCAAGTGCCCTTTTAACCAAGTAAGTTGACCAAGGGAACCCCTAACTCTTTCCTCCTTGCTTCAACATGGCAAATATTTTGGTGTTTCTCAAAAGGGTTGCTGTTTCTAAAGGAGACAAAATCGCCAAAAAAGTCGTAAATCAACAGCGGTGGGTCAGCACAAATAAAACAGGCAATATAATTGGTCCAACCTGGTCTGTATATGACAGTGTATTTTTCTGCCGGGCAATACAGCCCGTGATATCATTTTCGCTGCAGTGAAGGGATACCATATTTTTTCCAGGCTATCGTTTTCATTCAGAACCTTTTCATGATGGTAACAGCATAAAACATGCAGTAAACTTTCTTATTACATGGCAAGGTAGTCTTGAGGAAAATTCGAACGTTCTGAACTTCTGATCGGTTCCTTTTTTGTCAGGATTATGCCACACAGACTAGAAACGGTCATAAGCCGTGTATTTCATGCTTACGAAGGCCAGTAAATTAAAAATTTGCAAGAAAATCAAGCATGGCCCAATTGCGACATAATAAACTACTAAATACCCTTTGCGCTCGGTCCGTACTGCTACTCATTCAAGCGGTCAATATTGCCCAGTAAGGACCTCGCGCTTGGCTGATAAGAGCTTATTGGGTACTTAAGCAGTAAAAGCGACGAATGCATCGGGATGAGTGAGGCCTTTGTGAAAGCTGTGACCCTGACACGTCATAGAACGATATAGCCAATAGCAAGAGAGGTTCTATTTCAGCGCATAGGCTGTGATGAAATACCAGGGAATATAACAGCACCTACCATTGGCCAATGATATTCATGGCGTAATAGGTCTTTCCTTTCAGAGAGGGCACAAATATCATGCTACAGACGAAAGAAAATTTACAAACCGTGAAGAAATGTTGTGACGTAAGAATCTTTCTCGGACCTTCTGCTGTTGAAAATGACAACGAGTGTCATACGCGGATCAACTCGCGTTAGAAAATAGGTGCTTTGAACCCGCTACAAACACAACAGAAACATAGTGATTAACATCCAATCTCTCATTCTAACACCAATACATAGCAATGAGTACAGATAATAAGAAAATAAATAAATGATCGCCAAATAATGAACTGTGTTGATATTTTAACAAATTCTCCCTACTGGTACTGTATAAGATGTATGGTAACCACTGTGGAGAACTTGTATCTATCAACAAACAGTAACCAAGACAGGTAATAAGAATACAACAGAACGATCACCGGTAATGAACAGCGTTGATATTCTAACATATCATCATGTGAACCGTCCGGCCCCGCTCACGCAGTCCCATAGAGAACTATAGTAAATTTAAAAGCTGACATGTGTAGGGCCGGACAGGGTCACGTGACCCGGTCCGGAAAAATCCGTCCGGTCCTGGTGCACTTGTTCGGCTTTGTTGCGAAGTAAAAAACAAAACACCGCACAACAGAAATGAGAAAATAAGTCACGTTTTTCGATGAATTGCGAAATTATTGTTCTGACTCGAAAACAATAAAGGGAAAATTTTATTGTAGGATCTTCTTTGTGATTTTTCCCGCGCGCGCCAAGCTATCGTTTCCTATTTGGAATAAAACAAATTTTCGAAATTTTCAAAACTTAAGTCAGTGTCCATATGATAAAATGCTTATTGACTCAGTTATGTCGGCCCGGACGGGAAAATATTTGGCTCTCGTTCATGATGCACGGACCTCACTGCGCTCGGTCCGTACGTGACGACCTCGAGCCAAATATTTTCCCGTTCGGCCCTCCCGCTTAGTCAATAAGCACATATTATTCTCCCTACTGGTGCTGTATAAAATGTATGGGAGCCACTATGCAGCCATGTAATATCCTCTATATCCCATCATAGTTCACCACAAAATTTTCTCCGATTCTTATTGGTTTAAATTGATCACGTGATGCAACAGTGTTCGTCCTTGCTTAAGGTCCCTACTATCAGCCCAAAGTGTCCTTCCGAGGAAAATACCCGGATGGATAGTACTCGTCCGTATAGCTACTCGCTTCGCCTACTCGCTTGGCGGAGGTCGCGTAGAAGATGTAACTATCCTTGTCAATGAGCGAGTACCTCAAAAAACCAAGGAGGCGACTTCGTATGCTGTTAACGTATTTTTAAGGTAGGTAGGGAAACTTTTAATAGGACATGTTTGTTTCAACTCGCGCGCAGAAGAAAATTTAGTGTTGAACAATAAAGACAGTAGAGTGTTTATGTCTCGGAACTATCGGTCTGATAGTTGCCCCTTGGAAATTTGATGTTCTTAAAACTAGCATATTTGCATTTGAAGCTTCGCGTCTCGGGTAAATATTTGTTTTAAGAACATCAAATTTTCGCGAGGCAACTATTAGCCCATAGTTCCTCGACAGAAACACTAAATTGTTTAAATAAAACATGACCAGAAAAAAACCTTAACACTTTTCTCGCTGTAGGCTGTAGGCTGTGATGGAAAGGAGATCTTAGACGCAAATAATAAACTGACTACAAGAAAACGACGATAACAAGCGAATTAATTAACCCTTAAAGTCCCAGTAGTGACCAACATCCAATTTCTCATTACAATATTCACTGTTCATCAACCATTCACGTTATGAGAATAACAAAAATGATCACCAAAAAAGATATGTATTGATATTTAAACAAATTCTCCTCACTAGTACCATAACAAAAATATGAGAATAGTTAAGAGAAAATGAATTTTTATATTGGAGCTTAAAGGGTTAAGCGTCTGAAAAATACTTACATGATCGAAGAAGAAAATGATTTTCTCTATAGAGTTGAGTTCATGTACTTTGTCATGAAGAATGGACACAACGTTTGGCCAATGATCCATTGGTTTCTCCTAGGTCAAGTAAAAATAAAACACAAACAAATGTTAGTTATATCAGGGACGACAAAGTGTTGGGAAAATGGCCAGTCATGTTGAGCGGCCATGGAATTTTAGCTTGGTCGCGCCTCGTACAGTACAGTAAAACGGAACTACACAGAGGACACGAGGAACCACACGAGGCAATGAAAATGTTCTCAGAACGTGGAGGGAACCGAAACCGAAGACTTACGTGATAGAACTACCGTTGCTCTCTCGACTGAGCTACGAGACCAGTCGGGAAAAAGCCGTGGGTGACGATGATGGTAACTCGCCGCAAAGAAAGGGTTATGGGTAGGGACCGTTCATTTTTTGCGAGGGAGGGGGGGGCTGGTGGGATTTGGGGGGGGCATGCTAAAAATTACTGCTTTTGAGGGGGACCATCACAAAAAAAGTAGGGAAAAGGGGATTACGTGAAATATTTTTAGCAATACTTTTAAGTCATAATGTTGTAATCCGAAATTGACTTCTCTTTCTTTTGATTTCTGCTCTCTGATAAACAGCTCTCTGTGGTATTAGAAATTGAGGGGGGGGGGGGCAGTCATCCAAAAAATACCGCTTCAAGGGGTGGTCACGCAATTTTTAAATGGTGCTTCCCGAATCACACCAGCTTCCCCTCCCTCGTAAAAAATTAACGGTCCCCTAGTAAAATCACTGATCTTAGCTTTGTTCATTAGCTTACCCCTGGAAAAGAGAAAACAGCTGGAAAAGCACCGAGACCAGAGGGTAACTCATTGCGGTCAAAGGGCAGGTGGTACCCATGCCCTTGATACGAGTCCAGTGCACGTGTATCCAGCAACATAGAGACATTGAATGCATCTGAACGACGAATAAACGCTGCAATTCTACAAATAACACAATTATTATTAAGTCAGTTGAAATGATTCACAGCTTGATCCACAGATACAAAAATTACATCTACAGAGTATAGTGAAACAAACAGTACCGCAGTACAGTACTGTTCAGTAGCTTTACAAAGAATGGTTACACTGCATGGTTTGATCCACAGATGAAAAAGTTAGAAACACATTGTATAGTAAAACAAACAGTACCATAGTACAGTACTGTTCAGTAGCTTTACAAAGAATGGTCACACTGCACGGTTTGATCCACATATGAAAAAGTTAGAACCACATTGTATAGTAAAACAAACAGTACCACAGTACAGTACTGTTCAGTAGCTTTACAAAGAATGGTCACACTGCATGCTTTGATCCACAGATGAAAACATACTGTATGGTAAAACAAACAGTACCACATTACAATGACGTTCAATAGACCGTTTCTTTTCTTTGTATATTGACTTTTTGAGCAATTTTACAGTGGAGATAACTGTGTCACCTTCCTATGTAGTCCACACTAGCACGAGTTGTCAATGACTTCATATCAGCAGGAGCGGTCTGTCTCCCAAGAGTGTGACAGAAGTACAATGTGAACTGTGGAAAAGAATGCCACAAGAAAAAACGATTGATTTTAGCAAATCTGGTACAAGAGTAAATAAGCAATTCATTTTCCAGTGTGCGAAAACTATTCTCTGATTACTTAAGACCATCACCGAAAAATCAGACTTTAAAACAACAACAATGACTACGTGAAATCAAAGTTTTGTTTTCCGGAAGTTTAACAATTCTTTTATTTGACGCATTTCTTATGTTTCCTCGATTGTTCCGGGTTTAGAAAAATTCTTGTTTACGTCGACGTTTCATTTAATCTGATTTTGACTAAAAAGGTATTCCCCTTCAGTCGGGAAACTTAAAACAGTAATGATGACTATAAAAGCCAAGAGACCAGACTTCCGACGAAATCCAACTGCACTCGATGCGTCGCATGTGGACTCTGATGAACTCCACTGCAGGAGCGTAGCTAGGGGGGGCCCTGGGGTGCCCGTGACCCCCCCCCCTTGTGAGATAATTGTTTTATGTTCCTCGAATTCAGGTGGCGAAAACACGCGAATCTGAAGAATCAACATGCAATAATCTTTTCCAGTGCTAGATAGTTATATTTAGTAAAACACGGCGTGGATGTCGACATACCATTCCGGTAAGTACCCTGGGTGGGACCCCCTCCCCCCTTTGAAAAATCCTAGCTCCGCCCACGCACTGAGATCAAGTGGAGTATACTGGACAGGGATAGAGCACAGTGGAAAGTGCTTACCTTTGATACTAGCGCATCCTGCAGTTTGCCCAGCCACTGATACAAAAATGGTGCTTCGATCTGCCTCCTCGGAGCACTGCCAAACAACGACTTCTTTCGTGTGAGTGAAGCTGATAGCTGTGAATCAAACCATAAACAGACACAAAGATTATTACGACGCAAATGTTATTGATGAAGACGACCTACTTTCATTCAGGACAAGTTTAACTTACACCAAGTAACAGAAGTAACACTTAAAGTAACATTTAACAAGGGACACACAATTATGTATGGAAACTACGCAGTTGCCAAAATAAGGCCTGAAAAAACTCGGACTCGAACGGGATCATTTTTTTCTCTTAGGTTTCATCTTTACAACTGCTTAAGTTGCGTTTGTAAATTACTACGATCATGCCTCACCAGTTAAATCTTCTTTCTCCAGTTCACAGATATGAAATTTTCATATATTCACATTCCTAAGTACCACGGCAGGCAACTCATTTACTGTTGCCCACATAAGCTCCCCACCCCCCCCCCCCCCCAGAGTGGGTCTCAATGACACCATGAATAGCTGAACAGGAGACTGGGAAAAACCATGTTCGTTTTATGGTCTCAAGAAGTGGATGCCACTCGCGAATTTTGTTTTGTTCCCCACGCAACTGGACTGCGAGCAGTCTCTTTCGTTTGCCAGCTTGCGACGGGAATAAAAGAAAGCGAGCGGCGAAACCGTGAGCCTCGAGAAACGCGAGCGCTAAAAAGACGTCCTGTCTCGCCCCATTCCCTTCTCGTTTCTTTCCATAATTTGCATAATAACAAAGTAACTTTCCTGTTGCGCGGATTTCAGGAACAAAAACAAACTATTCGTAGTCTACCACGCAGCGTTTCCATATTACTCTAAAAGTCTGATTTGGAGAAGTTGTACCGCGCCATAAACATTTCTTACATTTGCTTCTCTAGTTGATGACGGTGGTGTTAAAATCTGACACCAGGAGGACAGTTTAACATGGCTTTCATGAAGGTGAAGAAGCGATGGTAGGAAATTCCAGTCAGACAAATCACACTGCGCCTTCAACAGATGGCACAGGATGTCCACTTCAAAACTGAAAACAAACAAAAAAAACTACATTAAAAATAATCATGAAAACTGTAAAGAAGGAAGCATGATCATCGCTAAATGGCTTTTTGAAACTGAGGTATAACTTTACGAAGATTTTGAACTCCTTTAACAGTATTAACCCCTGCAACACCACCGCCAGGGTTCTCCAGAAAATTTTAAGTAGCAGGAGAGGAAATGAAAGTAGACGGCAGTAGGTTTATTTAAAAAACGCGGAGCGCCCTTCACTCGGTGCAGGTATGATAGGGGGCACACCCTCTCCCATTGGATGGGGGGGGGGAGTTCATGCGGGTTCCCAAGAAATTTTAATTTGGTGGTTGCTAAATAAACCAGGAGATTGAATGGCAAGATAAGATTATAAATAGAGAGGTACTGGAAAGGGCCAAAATGGAGAGGGTAAATGAAGAGGAAAGAAGGAGATGGCGATTTATTGCATACATCCTCAGACAACAACCTGACAGTGGCAGTGTTACAGCTCTGACATGGACCCCAGAGGTAAAGAGAAAGAGAGGCCGGCCAAAAACAACCTGGCGGCGCAAAGTGGAAAAAGAGAGGTCCAAAGCAGGGAGGCAGTCCTGGAAAGAGGTGCGCACTGCAGCGCAAGACAGCAATCGATGGAGAGCACATGTGGAGGTTCTATGCGCCAACTTGGCGCTAGGGAACAGGTGAAGTGAAGGTGAAATAAACCAGGAGCCGATTACTAGGAGCCTCCATCTCCCATACAAGCCCTTGGAGTCAACCCTTTCTGATGAAAAGTTAGTTATAGAAATAGTTTTCGCGGAAAATTTGTCACGCCCTATGCTTTATAACCAATCAACAAATCAGAGCGCAGTTCAGTCATGCGCATTTACATACTTTTTGTGCTCTGAAGAACGTTTGACAACAATGGCGGAAAACGTGGGGGGAAAAATGCAGACGTCCTCGGAAACAATGTGCTTTCGCGGGAAAGCCTGTTCTAAAAATAATTCTTTACGGGAAAGGGTTGATTCAAGAGCACAGCACATATGGAGGCTCCAAGAAATTGGCTCCTGAATAAACCTACCACTAATTAAGAGCGAAAAGATATCAATACGTTTTTACTTGATTTTTTTACCTTGCCACTGTCAAGGATTTGTTTTAATAATAAAAACTATGGCGGATTTATTTTTAGTATCCCTCTTAGAAACTCATTCCTTTGAGGTCATATGACAAAATGCTTATGGACGGAGTTATTTGGTTCGAGGTGATGACGTAGGAACTGAGCGCAGCAAGTCAAATATGTTTTCCTGTTCAGTCTTCCTTCTCAGTCAATAAGTACAAATTACTGGACAAAATACAAACCTGAAACTGGACTTGAGTGAATCAAGAATTGGATGATGGAAACCTTTGTTATGTCTGAGAAAATAGATGCACCAAATGTCTGAGTAAAATTATTCCAAACATTCAATTATTCACAAACATCCAAAAGGGTAACTTAACCAATTCTCTCATTAATTTATTCCCACATTAACTACCCATTTATGCTCTAATGTACAAAAATTATACCATTGTTATTGTAGTTGGAACTGGCTAGCCCCCATAAAATGAATCCCATCTTTCTTCACACTTAGGTGTAAACATGAAAAATTTAAACAGCCCAGCATTGAGAAGATGAAAGATGGTTAATTTCAATCTTCTACTTTTGCAAGATGGAGAATGAGAATATTTCTTTCTGTCTTGCAAGACAAGCAAGATTTGAAAGAAATGCTAAAAAGGACTGTTACTTAAAGAATGAGTTATGTTGGAGGACTGTTTTTTGATGAAACAAGGAACTTCACAAAGTCTTAAAACAAGTTCTTTATGACTGTAGAGAAAAACTAATTGAAAGAAGATGGGCATGCCGTAGATAATACAAATGTACCATACCTCTGACAAATCTCATCACTCATGGTTGATAAATCTGAGTAGTTTATATTGGGTGATGAACCCATACCTGCCATTGATTCATAGCTGAGAAGATACGCAAGTCAAAGCAAACCACACTAGTACAAATATTTGCCCAACTTGAATTGCTTTCACTGAAAGCATTTACAGTAAGACACTTCAGACAACTGAATGAATACTACACAGTAAGTGAACTGGAACAGTTTCTCAGACAAACCCTGCTAATGTCATAGAAAAAGTGAAGGTACAATAACAAACAAAATAATAATAATAATAATTAGTATATACCACACAAGTTAATGGCACTGATTGGCTAGCTTGGAGGTGATTAGCCAAGTACTATTCACCTCCGAGCAGCCGAAGAAAAACAAAATGGCTTCTTGTTTCACTTCGGTTTCTGAAAAGGAAATCCTGTATCAAAAAACACAAGAATGGCAACAAAGTTTGGTGTAACAGTATTTAATGGTAAGTTATTTAACCTTTCCAACCTCATATTCTAAGGCAAAAAATCAAAATACAATGCCTTGTTTATGAAAACTGTTGAACACTAAAATTACAAGGTAAACAATGAAACATCTAATGCTTTAAAGCTTGGTTTCAACAACAAAAGGAATTTAACTCAATCATTGAGGAAATGACAGTGCAGCAACTTAACAAGTGCCTGCAAAAGTTTTATTTGTCGGCAAGAAGGCGAGATGGAACTTTTTACAATAAAAAATAAATTACCGCTATTCTGGCATTTTTTGTCTGACCATTTGTCAGTATATTGTCACAAATACAGTTACCGTACTCCTTGGTCCGCTATTTATTCAGCTTGTGTGTTTTATACTAAAACAATTATTCACTTCAGTGTCGATGAAAGTGGTGGATATTTACCTTGCCACTTTGTGGCTTGGTAAATATCCACAACTATTCACCTCTACTTTGGTGAATAATCGTCAATAATAATAATATTTATAATTATCATCCTCCTCATCATCATCATGATTATTATCATTACTACCATTAACATTTGCAATTATTGCAAATAGCAAACAATACAGCTTCTACATGTATTGACCACAGGGGGTCTCCTCCCCTATTGTGGCCTTTAAAGTGAATGAGGATACAAGTCGATAAGTTCTTGTCTAGCTTGTGCAAACTGACACAGATGTCGGCAAAGCTCAGCTAAGAGGCTTCCCTCTATGGGTGATCCTGAGGCAGAGGAGGTCTGAGTGCTTTCTTCCACTTTCTTGAATTCTGATATCAGATGGCGGTAGCTATCTCGGACAGACTTAGAACAGTTTGAAGTAATTAGTATCTTAATCATAACTATAACAAAATTCTCAAATCTGATTGGCTATCAACTGCCCTGATTTCAGCCATAATAGGACAGTCAAATAGGACAGTACGCGTCATGCCTGAGTAATTGGACAGTACGCGCCATCACGCGCGCGCTTAAATGGCTTTTTTGTCACTGCTGGCAAAACAAATCTTGGAATTTCATGTGCTTTGATAAAAAAAAAAAGAAGTTTATACATCACAAATTTTGTTAAAGTTATGATTAATTGGTAATAAGACTTTGTGTCGTCCAATTCGGTCTGCAATCATACTCGTGATTAAACAAATCGGACTCCCGCAGCGCGGTCGTCCGATTTTGTTAATCACTCGTATGATTACAGACCGAATTGGACTCCCCTCAATCCTATTACCATTACTTATTACACCCATTTTGAAATCACAGGTGATCCCTGCAATTTGATTGGCTCATAGCAGTGTGATTTATTCATAAATTGCACCATTTTTTGCTCTAAATCGCATCATTTTTAAAAAGTTACTTTTCTTCAAAAACCGGGTTTCCTGAAGTAAATAAATAAATACGTAGTATTGACAAAAACTGTGATTTCAAAATGAGTGTAATAAAGTGGTAATTGAACTTCGTGTCGTGCAATTTTGGTCTGAAATCATACTTGTGATTTCATATCGAACTCGCGCTATGCGCTCGTTCGATATTTGAAATCACGCGTATGATTTTAGACCAAATTGCACTCCACTCAGTTCAATTACCATTACAAAGAAAATGGCGCTGCATAAGCGGGAAAACAAACAAAAAATGTTTTATCAAATGATGTTGATGATGTAACTTGTACCATCATAATTAAGGTAAAAGGGCAGCTGATATTTTGAGCAACAGCACTTTGCCAAAGTGAATGCTTTAGAGAGGCCCTGTTAAGGGGGTTCTTTATGTTGCCCATCTGAGTTTCAAACCTTTTCACATCACAATTTTGGAAGGTTCAAGGCCATGTTGCTTGTCGGAATTTACCGCTAACAGGGCCTCTTTAGAGCTGACTGAAGATTAACTAAAAATGAGATGATTTGATAGCTCAAGTCCGAGTGGTAGACTACAGGTATTAATAACAGTAACAACTACTCAAGGACTTAAGATGCAATACAAGTTAGTTATATGGGTCTGTAATTGCAGGTGTTTGACTTCTCACCACTC
This sequence comes from Ricordea florida, assembly GCA_949710005.1. Taxonomy (NCBI): domain Eukaryota; kingdom Metazoa; phylum Cnidaria; class Anthozoa; order Corallimorpharia; family Ricordeidae; genus Ricordea; species Ricordea florida. Next base: position 32,891,300 of record OX453276.1, on the reverse strand, counting down.
TTAAAAACTCAGCACACATGTGCATATTTCCACCTAGATGGTATAATACCAGAATCAATAGAGGCTTCGTAAATAGCTGTTTAAATAGGACCAATCTTGTGAGTATACTCTTTCAGGAACCAGGAGGGAATCTCATCAGGCTGGCTTGCTGCGTTTGGTTTGAATGATGTTAGTTGGTTAATTACTCCTTGGAGGGTCACAACTAGGGGACCAAGAGTTTGTTTGGGAAAATCTCCAACAGCAGGTATACTAATAAGATCTTCCTCAGTATAAACGTTAGAGAATTTCTTGTTTAAAAGATTTGATTTCATCTCACTGTCACTAATGATCTGGCCGTCAACTTTAAAATCAGCT
>OX453276.1:32785946-32888446 GCA_949710005.1 Ricordea florida | reverse complement strand
CTCAACAGCTAAAAAAGCTCTCATTCAATACAGGAAAACTGCGACACCAAGTAACTGTAAATTTTTAAAAATTCGAACACTTGATTTGACTTATTTGTTTCCGCCATGTTTTGACAGGTAACCAGGTCTTCTATATCCAGTGTCTGCTCGGTCTGTGCATACAAGTCACATGAAAGTTCGTCCCAGGCTTAGATTAGTCATGTCGGTGCCATAGTCGTCTGTTTTCGCCGATACTTTAGAGGTAAATTCTTTCGTAAATTGTGTCAGGTTGTCTGTTATTAGTCCTATGTATCGTTGTATATTGATCGTGGAAATAGTTTTGTCACGTTCGTTCGCTTTTGTTTTCTACATGTATATGTCGCGTTAAATAATTTACTCTTATCAAGTAGAAGCGAAGCTTTGATCACGACCTTGTTTCAGCTTATTGCACAAATGTTAAGTAATGTCGAGTTTCTGTTGGTATACCAAATGAAACCCAATCATTCTTGTTTGCAGTGTTTTCCCTCTGTTTATAAGCATGTCTTGTTTATTTTATCCTCATTGAATCATGGGACAGCTGATTACCTCGGAGATCAGCTGTTCCGTGTGAGGACTGTGATCAGCTCTTCCATGACAGCTCTCCAGTTGAGCTCGAGAGTAAATTAAAGTTACCTTAAGCATCAGATTTGCCCCATTAGTATCAATGTATAGAAAAGAAACATGGGAATAGCAGAGTGTACAGTGACACCTCTATTAAGTTGATACAAGTACCCTCGCAACCTTCCCAATTGTCTGCGTAATATATATGTATGGTGTCTGCTTAGTAAAGGTTTGTGCAAATTGTGCAATCTTTGTTAACGATTACTGTTATATCCTTAGACTTTCACTTAACAAAACGAGCACTGTGATTGGTTGATTCTTCCAAGGGAAATGAGTTTGAGTTCAAGATAGCAGGGAGATTGAGATAACCGAGTTTGAGATAGTGAGGTGCAACTGTATGAGATGCTAATTTTGGGACCAGACTAAGTGCCCGCTTATTAAAGTGTGTCTGAGTGTTTAATTGGGGGTCCACTTAATAGAAGTTTCACTGTATTTAGACAATTTTTGGTCACAAATAATAAATTGTGTTGATATTCTAACACATTCCCCTGACTGGCATTGTATAAAATGTAAAGGGACCATTTAGGAGAATTCTTATTTTAATATTGTGGCTTTCTTTGCAGCGAGAATGTCAGCTTATCATAGCTTCGTTGATTTAGGAGGAAATACAGACCATAATGTACAGGATCCAAACCTTTCTACAGGTAAAATGAATTGAGATTAGTCTCTAAAGAAACTAATCTAGCATTGGATGTGTAAGGAATTTAGTGAAAGCACTGTCAAAATTTTACTGATTTTGATTTTGTCTTCCTTTGCTTTTTTTAATTACATGATTTCTCATGTAACTCAGTTAGCCCTACTGTACAAATTCCACTTGCCTTATATGCTCATGCAGGTTTGTAAGTCCCATGCTTAGTTATACCAAACTGCACTTGAAATCATGTGAGTAACTAAACAATATGAACACTGAAGAAGCTCACAGAGTTACTTCTGTCTTTCTGTCAGGTGCTGTTATGCCATTTGGCCGCTTATCAATGGAAATTGTTGAAGTTAGAAAGCAAACTGTGAACTGGCAGTCTTACGTTCAGTAAGTCAAAAGATAAAAGCATAAAATAATACAATAGTCCAGTAAAGTGTACTTGGTTTTTTTCTTTTATGTTTGCCTGAAAAGCTTTTACATGGAGTGGTCAATAAAAGAGATATAATATATGCATATACAGTGTTGCATCCAGGTTTTATGGGGTAGGGGTCCTCTGGACCCCTTGGACAAATATTTGGGGGTCCAGACCGGAATTTTGGGGGTCCTATCATAAATATTGATTTCAATCACCTCTTAATTAGATGATGAAAGCGAGTGAAAAATCGCGTTGTCGGTGTCCGCCATTTTGAAAACTGCGATTACTGGGCCGAGTAAATGTTTCTTCGTTCACCTCCGCGTGACGCTATGGCTCTCTTAAGCTAAAAAGCTTTTGTTATGAGAAGTCAGAACTCCAAAAATGCAGAGCGAATGAACGCGAAAATTCGTCATTGGTGGCAGTTGTGCATCAGAAGGCATGACACTCCAGTGTTCATCTTCGGAAGTTTGTTGTTCTGCACGTGGCTAGCGGATTTTTTTTTTTCGCGTCGATACAAGTGGAAGAAATGTGCATGTATTACAAGTATGATATTTGTGCGTCCACAGGGACCCCTTCTTAGTATTTCAGGGGGTCCAAAAGCAAAATATTGCGTCCTAGGACGCAATGACGCGCTCTGGATGCAACACTGCATATATATGACTGTACACTGTATGTATGTAATTATGCATGTGTATCATATAAAGGGAAGATGAAGAGATTGAAAACGATTATAAGAATACCAATACTTGTATGGAAGCTGAAAAGAAAATAATCATGAAGGTAATGTTAATTAAAATTCCAAGAACTAAAATTTTGCTAATACTGAGTCTTTTGATGCAAATGAATAAATGAAATACCATATATTTGAACTGCAGATTAATATGTAATGACATTAATTGATCATCGCAGTTATGCGCACAACTTAAGCAGCTGTGAAATTAAAGCCTGAAAAAAAAAAAACTCAGGCCTGAACGGGATTCGAACCCATGACCTCTGTGATACCGCACTGATACTGAGTCTTTTGTTGCGTTATGTGAATCATGCAACCTTAATCAGAAATGATAATAGTATCATACCACAATACCACAACATTGTTTGGTTTTGATTCTTTACATAGATGCCAAATGATTAATCAGGAGGACTATACAATGATAGCCGATTATGACTGTATGGGAGTGAATGAACGAGCAGCTATACTTGAACACAAGGGTGACCAGGTACCAAGGATTTTTATTGTACAGTTGAACTGCACTATCTCAAACTCTAAAAGAAAACAAACAATAGTTTTGAGATAACCAGTGGTGAATGATTGTAAAAGCAATCCAAGGGAAATGAGTTTGAGTTTGAGATAGTGGGGATCTTGAGATAACTGAGTTTGAGATAGCAAGTTTTGACTGTAAAACATAAGCAAATAATAATAATAATAATCCAATATGAGCCGTGTATATTGCATGCTTAAGCCCACCCATAATTTATGAGAAAATATATACCAATATATTTATGGGAACAATTCAGGTTATATTTCTAGTGTTCTGCTTATAAGACACAAATTGGGTTCTGTGTCTACATTCCAGATTAGAACAAAGTGAAATTCTGCCCTTTGCAATATAAATGTAATAATATTCCAACCAAATGCCACTTTGCCTGAAAACAGAACCAGTCTTTGCCCTCATTTGGACTGTTGACCCAGGGTTCTCCCGAAAATTTGAAGTAGAGGGAGAATAACTTTGAGTAGGCAGCGGACAATGCCGATAAAAAGACATGGTGTGGTTATTAATTTATTATTATTTACTTTGAGTAGCCGGTGCGCCAAGGACGACTAGACGGCGAATTTTGCCGGTTGCCGAAGCTTACGGAGAACTCTGTTGACCTGTCATAATTTTTTCCAGTTTGCCAAGACATGCCTGTCACTTCTTGCCAGATTGTCTCGGGACCAGACCATCAGATATATTCTTGTATTGATTGATGACATGTTATGTGTAAGTATATCTATGGTTTACTTGGTCAAAATGTGCAAATACCTTAATCATCTATGAACTAAGATTGGATATTCTTCTTGGCATCTTCTTTTCCACTTGTGCTTGTGTTCCTAAGTTCTTGGTCTTGTGTCACAACGTTTTGGCCAGAGGAGGGCAGGATTGCCGAAACGTTGTAACACAAGACCAAGACCAAGAACTTAGGAACACAAGCACAAGTGGAAAAGAAGAAGCTGAGAAGAATGTTGATGCAGAATACCACATGCGCCCAACTCAAGAGTCTATCAAGATAAGATTGGATAACGTGAGTTTTTGAAAGAGTTGTGCAACCGTATGTGATGTACAAAAAGTCGTTTCACAGTAAAGTTTCTGCACTTTCAGGAAGCCAAGAACCGGGTCTATGTCTTTCATGAGTTTGGAAAAAAGTAAGGACTCTTGATATTCTTTACTTTACTAATCAATTTAAAGGAAATAAACCATTCTTTCCTTTTCGTATATAAGACATAAGTAAAAATCTAGTAGTATACTCATGCAAATGCCGTAGTCTGATTGGCTGTGGCAGTGGACACTATCAGCCTTTAGAGTGCAGCACTCGGTTGATGATTGTTTTTAAAATAGGGATGTCTTGGCACTTTGGTGAAGTTTCGCCAGAAGATTTAGTATTTTGGTATTTTTTTCGACACATCATTTGTTATTATGACTTTTACTGGCACAATTAGATTACTGCTCTCGCTTTTGATGAGGTGATAGTTGATTTGATCTATGGCCTCATCAACTATCAATCAATAGAAATCACGAGCTCATAATCTAGTTGTCAAATATTGTAGTAGAATATGATTGGCCATATTGTATCAGATATAGTGTCTCTCTCTCAGTGTTATCATAGGTGACAGAGCCAGTCAGTTATGAGGAAAGGCATGTAAATAATACCTCAGTACGATGAATAAAAAATATTACTGGTACATGTACTTTGTCTATTGTAACCCCAGTCACTATTGTAACAACATGGCCACTGATATTGTATTTAGTGCCGTACATTAAGATAATAGAAATTCCTACTCTCAAGTTCTAGAGCAGTGATTACTTTAAAACCCTCACACAGAAAAGCCTGTGAATGTAGACGTTCTTCTGGTACTTGATTTTGAAGAGAATTGAATACTGGAAAGCATCTGCATTTACAGGTTATGTTGTGGTTCAGCTTTATCCTTGGTTAAAATTTTGTTTTTCTTCGTTTTAAACTCATCATTAAATTACTGTAACCAAAAGAAAGAAAACCAAATTTGAACCAAGGATAAAATTAAACCACAACAGCTACATAAAGAAAGGTAATACATTTTTTGTTTCAAATTTACAGAGCTGGGATCAATATCTGGGTTGCATTCCTGAAACTGTTAAACAGACCAGATCAGTTTATTGTCCATCAGGTATTTTTTAAGAACCACCTGAAAGTCTTAACTGTTAGGTTTTAAAATTGTGTTACAGGTATTGGTGCAAAACTTTGTACAAAAAGCTCAATAATTTCCAGGGAAACAGCCATCTCATGTCAGACATTGCTTTGGTTTCTGAAGCATGTTCTATTATATGTACATGCACCTTAACATTAATTACTTAGTAATACACATTAAAAAATTACTTGATTCTGATTAGCTGAGAGTAGTGCAGTTCATGTTTAACACCAGTGCAAAAAGTGTAACACCAGTGCAAATTACACATCAAGATTCTGGATTATGATTGGTTGAAAGGCAATAGAAAGTTTTCCAAGCCAATGATATTACATAAAATGATGACGAAAATTTTCTGCAGAAACTTTGAAAAAAGTTTTCTACAGTGAGTTTTTAAAAAAGCTGAAATTGCACTCGCCAAATTGGCTTGTTGTGAATTTATTAATACCATCTAAAAGGGCTTGAAAAGTTTAAAATTACAATGTTGAAATTGCAGAATAGTAAGGGGCTTAAATTAACTATTGAAACTAACTATGTGTGATTACATTTTTTCAGACTGCCATTATAATAGCAAAGTTGGCATCTTGGGGTAAAGTACAGCTACCAGAAAATGACTTAAACTATTTCCTGACATGGCTTAAGGGTGGCCTTTCATATGTGGTAAGGAGCATTTTCCTGTTTGTAATCCTGTCTTGTTTAACTTAAAATTTCATTCTTGTGTTGTGATTCCAATATACTTTTTATTTAAGAGGCTCTGGTGACTTTTTCAATGTTACAATGTGATAAAGAGGGACAAAGGCATCTGTACCTGTGTGGGTGTGACTATTTAATCACGGTGCTGATTGTAATTGATTGATTGTTTGGAGACATGGTAGTGTAGTGGTTAGAGTCTCGGACTTCCAGGTAAGGGGGGTCTGTAATTCAAGCTCTGGTGATGGCACTGTGTTGTTTCCTTTGACTTAACTCCATACTGTCTCTCTCCACCCAGGTGTATAAATGGGTACTCGTGATATAATGTTGGGGATAACCCTACATTAAACTGACATCCCATCCAGGGGAGGGGGGGAAGAACCAATACTCAAATACTTCATGCCACTGAAACTGGGAGCCATGATGGCAGTAAGGCTCTTGTACACCTTAACTGATTGTAACTGGTTATACCCACTTTTACGGGATTTTTGTTTTGTAGAACAATGAATATATACACAGTGTGGCACAGTGCCTGCAGCTGATGCTCAGGGTCGATGAATATAGAAAAGCATTTTTCAAGATTGAAGGGATTGCTAGGTTGGTCTGACTAAAGTTTTATCTAAATTACCAAATTGTAATGTAGTCCGATGTGCTTGAACTAGTGAAATCTGGTGTAAAATACCTGCCAGGAATTTCATTTTCTTTTGGCCAATTTTTTTTCTTTGACTTTTTTTTCAGTGTTGTTGCTGCTCTTTTGGGACAGAATGTCGGATTTCAGCTTCAGTACCAGCTGATATTTGCATTGTGGCTCCTGTCATTTGATCCGAGGATTACTCAAAGAATGATAGGGTACAGCAGTCAAACTTAAAACACAGTACATCAATATATACTCAGTACTTATATATGCTGTGGTTCATTTTTTTCCTTGGTTTAAATTTTGTTTTACTTTGTTTTTATGGTTGTGACTGATAATGAGTTTGAAACAAAGGAAAATGAAATTAAAACCAAGGATAAAATTGAACCACAAAATATACATGCGTTATGGGCAGTGAATGATGTAAGCCTTCACAAAATATCCCGAAATCTCCTCGGGGGTGGGTAATCAGAAGATCTCGCGATATTTTGTAAAGGCTTACATGATTTACTACCCTTCGGGATATTTTGTAAAAGCTTACATGATTCACTACCCCTCGGGATATTTTGTAAAGGCTTACATGATTCACTACCCCTCGGGATATTTTGTAAAGGCTTACATGATTCACTACCCCTCGGGATATTTTGTAAAAGCTTACATGATTCACTACCCCTCGGGACATTTTGTAAAGGCTTACATGATTCACTACCCCTCGGGATATTTTGTAAAAGCTTACATGATTCACTACCCCTCGGGATATTTTGTAAAGGCTTACATGATTCACTACCCCTTGGGATATTTTGTAAAAGCTTACATGATTCACTACCCCTCGGGATATTTTGTAAAGGCTTACATGATTCACTACCCTTCGGGATATTTTTTAACGTAAACTTAAGCAAATGTTGTTCGATATTTACTCTTGAGCTTATTATTTTGAAAAAAATAAAAATTAAAGAAAGGAAACCCGGCCACCCTCAACGGACGAACGGACGAACGAACGAACAAACAAACGATCTTAAAGTTATTGACTTCAATTCCTGGCATTAGTAAAACAACGAGGAACTCGAAGAAGAGTAATCTAGTAAGTTGATAACAGATTTTCGTTGGGGGCTGGTCGACTTTTACTTGGGGGCTAATCGACTTAGTGGGGGCTAATCGACTGGGGGCTAATCGACTTGGGCGCTAATCGACTGGATACCGCGGAACCAGCCATGCAATAAATGTGGGTTATTGACTTAGCGTCTGGTCAACGTAAGGTTTCCTATAAATTTTGATACATTAGTTTCAGTATTGAAAATTCAGTCAACTCAAGCTGGAGTCGGCTTTACTTTTTTTTACCATCAACAGAGGTAACGCAGTGATTCGAGTGTTGGCGGACATTCTCAGGGACTCAGGAAAGGAGAAAGTCACTCGTATTATCATTGCTACACTCAGGGTAACAACAAGGCATATTCCCCAATTGACACTTAATTGATGCTTCTCACACTATTTATTATATAGATACTGATGAAATACCAGGGTTTTTCCAGTAACGAAAAAATCATATCTTCATCGCGCGCAGTGAAGATATTATTTTTATCTTTCACGTGTGAGGATATTGGTGTCGCCATGGTTACCAACATGATTAGCCAATTAGAAGAGAGCTTCCCGCTCAGGCACGTGGCCTTCGAGGTGCGAAGACGGTACGGTTACGGGTGACTTTCTCGATGAGCAGCCAAAATTTAACGTCGATATTTTTTCCGAGCTTGTAGAGCATCCAGGAAGATTTGTCGAAGTTGTTTTATGTGGAAATTTCACCAGTATCTATAAAATAAACAGAACATTACATGGCCGCTTGGAGATACAAAATTTCTCTTCTCGTGTTGACAAAAATTTTTCAACACTTGAAGAGAAATTTCGTATCTCCAAGCGGCCATGTAATATCCTCTATGTATCTGATGAAGTACACTTTGCGACCCTTAATCTGTTCCAATTTCGTACACGATGGACCTTTATCCGATGCGAGAATATCGCAAGATCCGGTGGGAGCTTTGTAGAATTTTTCACAGGCTTCTTTCAAGTTTTCTAAGTTAAGTCTCTGGTGCCTAATGGCTCGTATATTTTTTTATTTCTTCAATCGTCTGGATGCTACGGACCACATTCTTCGGACGATGATATCACTGGGAACTCCGACGGCTGGCTTCTTGTTTCTTTTCATTCCAACACGTTTATCGAAGTCTTCCCAAGACTCTTTCTCGGTTGGGAATTTCCTAATCTTCATTTTCACGTGTTTTATAATAAATTGTCTCGCAGTGAACGACTCACATGTGGACAGCGACTTGCAACAGGTGTGAGGTGTGAGTTCCAGGTCCTACCGCGCGAAGTGATAACGCTGGGCCGTTCACTTTTTTTTACGAGGTAGCGCTGGTTCGTTTAATATTTTGTTTTTTAATCTTAAAAACAAAAGAGAAAAATTTAACTTGGAATTGCGTTGCCATTTGAAATTAATCCAGCTTTTCAAAAAATAATCGAGAAACAAAAAGTGGATAGAATTGACTTTTTCAATAAAAAAATGAACTTGATTCTGTTTTGAGGTTAAAAAACGTGTGATAATGGCGGCCATCATGCACCTCGAATTCCGGTAAAAATACTTCGCTGCGCCTTGTATTTTCAGCTCTCCTCTCGGTGTTTGATACGTGATGAAACACCGTGTCTCGTATTTCATTTATTATTTACGAATGTATTTTTTCTCTTTTTGCTTCCTGTGAAACCCGTAGATACTATGCTGTCAAGTTTGTAACTCCGCCGGTCAGCAAGTAGCAATAGAACCTTTCGGCAAATAATCGCAATCCCTCGGTTGCTCTTCGTTTTCTCCGATTCTTTTCGCCGGGATTTGATAATTATATTCCACGTGTTATCTCTACTTCAATTGTGGTCTTCGACGCTTGTGAAGGGAAGTTTGCAGTCGCTAGTTTCTAGTTTCTCATTTGTTTTACTCTTAAACCTGACTCCGTTTTAATACGTGAGATGATTTTTCTGCAGGTAGCACTGCACAATTTGAAATGTCTTCTTATCTATCTGGGCCATCCTATAGATACGTGCAGTCACAGAGTGTCTATTTTAAATTCAATGTCCTATGAAAATAAATCAGATGAAAGGGTAGAGTTTTACATAAGTTCTCTGGAAGCATTGCTCGCTGTTCCAGAAGAAGGGATACTCTTGTAGTGAGAATTAATCTTTCCTTCTTTGACTGTTTGATTGCAGAATCTGTTGCAAAAATCTGAAGACAAAAAGAATGAAGCATCCCTGTCCATGATTCAGTGCAAGCTGCTGCCTGTAAGCGAGGCTTCCTTTTCACTTCTCCTTATTTAGTAACATCGATATAATGCGCGCTTTTATTGGTTCACTACCGTGACTTATGCCAGATCGAACTTCGGGATTGCTTGAACTTTAACTAACTACGTATCTATTTGTTTTCTGTTCTCAGGTTCTCTCTGTGCTGAATGGTAAAACGTGGGCTGACGAGGATATTTCGGTATGTCCAATTTTTTCTACGGTTTTTCAAATTTGCTATTTTAAGCTACATGCAGTCGGCGGCCATTGTCTCATGGCACGCGAATAGAAAAAATGGCTCATCCTTGGTGTAAAAACCTGTTACGCTCACGAGTGACGTAGAACAAAGGAAACAAAGGAGACAAAACAATAGAGACTAGGAAAATAATAGTGAAATAAAAAAGAAAAACTTCACAGGTTTTTACACCGAGGATGACCCGAAAAAATACAACTCGTCGTTGGAGACCGGTAGGGAAAACACGTTTCACTTGTCTTGTTTAATTAATTATTGAAAACAAGACGCACTTTCTGCGCTTGGTAACAAGAAAATATGCGATACTTAAAAAATTGATCGTAAGGTGGTACCGTGACCTGGTTGCTCTGAGAAATTTGAAGTGAGGTATTTAAAGTGAAAGCCACATTGTATGGTTCAAGGTTTGACTCTAGGAGTGAAAGGTTTTAAAGTCACAACCACACTGTATGACTCAAGCTTTGACTCTGGAAGTGATATTTGAAAGTCACAACCACATTGTATGACTCAAGGTTTGACTCTGGAAGTGATAGGGTTGAAAGTCACAACCACATTGTATGACTTAAGGTTTGACTCTGGAAGTGATATTTGAAAGTCACAACCACATTTTATGACTCAAGGTTTGACTCTGGAAGTGAAAGGATTGAAAGTCACAACCACATTGTTTAACTCAAAGCTTGAGTCTGGAAGTGATAAGGTTGAAAGTCGCAACCACATTGTGTGACTCAAAATTTGACTCCGGAAGTGAAAGGGCTGAAAGTTACAACCACATTGTATGACTCAAGGTTTGACTCTGGAAGTGACAGAGTTGTAAATCACAACCACATTGTGTGACTCAAGGTTTGACTCTGGAAGTGACAGCGTTGAAAGTCACAACCACATTGTATGACTCAAGGTTTGACTCTGGAAGTGACAGAGTTGTAAATCACAACCACATTGTGTGACTCAAGGTTTGACTCTGGAAGTGACAGCGTTGAAAGTCACAACCACATTGTATGACTCAAGGTTTGCCTACGCGAGTCAAAAAGTTAATCGTTTGAACTACATTTTATGAGCCAGGTTTGACTTTCGGAGTAGAAAGGCTACTCATTTTTTAGTTAGACTCACACTGTTCGACTAAATGTTGAAATTCAAAACCACGATGTAATCCTCAATGTTTGTAATAACTTGGGATTAAAATCTTCTCTCTTTCTGTGTGGTTCCCTTTTAGAATGATGTTGAGTTTGTGTATGAAACACTAAACGAACGTGTTCAAGACCTGAGGTAAAGTGAATTTTAATACGACTTGTTCAAAATGTCGATTCCTTAGGCCATCACTCAGTATTGGAAATAATTTTTTCCTTAATGTGACATACGGCTTTTCAATTGTTTCTCGAATGATTTTAAGAAGTGTTACTTTAAAAGAAAATCTACGGTGCCTCTGTTATTTAAATGGAGAACACAAGATTCACCAACTTGTCATGGCAATTTACACTGAATTATATGATGGCTCCCAGTCCATTCTTGTGTTTATATGTTAGTTTTCCCTTGTGTTTTCCAGTACCTTCGATGAATATGCGGCCGAGGTGACGTCAGGTAGACTGGAATGGAGTCCGGTGCACAAGTCTGAAAAGTTCTGGGTCAGTGACTGTTTCATCAATCATGTCAATCACATGAACAGAAACCCAACAATAGAGGAATCTCTTGACAGTTTGCGGTCTTAAATTGAGATGGCATTGTGCTACACAAAAACTGATTCCAAAACTTCATCTTCCAAAACTGCACATTCCGTGGCCAAGAACGTTAACAAGCCCATAGATATTGTGTAAATTTCAAAGTTTTTGCAATACCTGATTTGTAGGCATTTACTAAAGCTTGCTTCATCTTTTGGTTGCAGAGAGAAAACGCTCAACGTCTTAATGAGAAGAACTACGAGCTTTTAAAGTAAGTAGAGTGAGTGAACTTTTTGAAAAGTAAATGATTGAAAGTAGGTTTTTGAAGTGGCAAATTTACCACGTGGTTCTTCAACAACTGTATAGCACTGGATTGGCATTGAAATTGTTATTTTGTGGAGGGAGAAAACCGCTGGAAAACCCTAAAAACAACGAGAAAACCAACCACAAAGTTCAACCCTTCCCGAGAAAGCAGGCTTCGGAGTCGGGTTACAGCCGGGTTGCAGTCGGGTTACAGAAATTTCAACTTGGAACCTGATAGAACTTTCGCGTGAGAAGTGACAAGTTTGCAATAAATACGTAAATAGTGTATATTTAACCATCAACGTACTAACTTAAATCCTGTTCAATTTTGTTGTATTTCAAGGATTCTCACTAGGTTGTTAGAGACGTCCGCTGATCCACTAATTCTTGCTGTGGCGGCTCACGATACAGGAGAATACGTACGTCACTACCCCCGAGGAAAAAAGTAAGTTCGTTCGCATAATGAGCGCCCTCTCCACCCAGAACGCAATAATTACCGACAAATATTGAGCACAGTCTTACTAATAACCATATATGGAAATAGCAATACTTTGTTCATGTTTCTGATTGGCTCACCCAGGGTGAGCAGAAAATTTGGCGCGCTTTATCTTGATAGCCGTATCTCTGTGTCGCACTGTAGTGGGTACATTTACAATTATCGCGGAAACGGCGGCTGACCTGTAGCTGTGGTTTATAGAACTGCCAAGTCCTTTCCTTTTAACATTTGTCTTACCGCTGACCAATAAAACCCTTTCAATCCCAACAGTGATCAGTATCCACCTTCTCCTAGGTTTTTCAATACACAGAAATATAAGCTGATTCCCTGAGATTAACTGCGCTGATATTCTTGCATATTCTCTTTGCTGGTACGTTATGAACCATATGGGGATCGCTAAGAAGAATCCGTATCTTGGTATTGGGGTAAAGCAGAGCTACCAAGTCGCGTGTCTCGACACATCATGTTGTGGCACATGTGTTTATATCACCTGTGAAATGTCATTGTTTTTTCCAAGTGTGTTGGAACATCTCGGCCTCAAAGTTCTTGTGATGAAGATGATGACACATAATGACCCTAATGTCCGCAAGGAAGCTCTGCTGGCGGTACAGAAACTGATGGTGCACAACTGGTGAGTGACAGCTGTCATTTACGCTACCGATAAACTAGATTATAACATAGCTTGGGGAAAGCGCGCGCTGTGATTGGCTAATACGCGCGATCCATTTGTCCATGGGTTGCATGGTGATGTGAAGTTGTGATGTTATGTTATAAGAGAAATGGTGAACGCAGTAGCTGTGCGACCATCGAGTTATGGACGCACTTGGGTGGTTTGCTAAGCACTCAAGAAGCTAGAGATGCTCTTGGTTGCGCCTCGAGCATCTCTTACGCTTCATTCGTGCTTAACAACGTCCCGCGCGCGTCCATAACTCGATGGTTGCACGCTGCACGTTTGCCATTTTTCATTATCACAGTCGACTCTGATTTTGACTTCCGCTCAGATTGTGGAAACGTCAGTCATCAGTTCTACTCAGAACTAATTACATCCGGACAACTGATCTCGCCCAACAACAACCGAGACTCATGGGTATGAATCATTCATCCTTTTCACATGGTTTCAAGAACTCAAATTGTCACATAATTTATATGCATAGAGGATATTAAACGGTGGCGAGAAGATATGAATTTGATGTTCGAGTGGCAAGAACAATATCAGATATTGTTATGTAAGAACAATATCACATAAGTAAGAGTGTGGTAAAAAATATATATATGTATTGTCTTTGCCACGAAAACATGAAATTCATATCTTCGAGCTAACGTGTAATTTTCTTTTTATTATATAGACAAAACCATATTAAGACGTTCGTTTGACAGCTTTGTACGCAAACTGACTCGTGCAAGGCGGGAAATGACGTCATCGATATCCTCACTGGTGACGATATGGAAAATACGCCACCGCAGTCCCGGATGTAGTTTCATATGAATTTTACGAGTGGTGTACTTCCCAGTAAAACGCTCACGTCTATTATGAGCTCGAGATTTCTATGGGGCCTCGTCAACTATCACCTCTTAGAAATCGAGAGCAAAGAATCTAATTGTTTTAGTAAAAATCATAATAAACGAATCATGTGTTGGTAAAAAGAATACCAAAATACGACATCGTCCTGCAAAACTTCGCTAAAGCGCGAAGACGTCGCCATCCTCAAAACGATCTTCAACCAAGTGCTGTCTAAAGGCTGATAGTCTTGAGTAGGTCAGCCAATCAGATTGCGGCGTTTGCGTTAGTCTACAAGTAGATTTTTACTAAATAATAAATGAACAACAGTTTAAATCCTCGCTCGGAGTGGGGTTCTCTTCCGCGGTCGCACGTGACAATCATGTGTTTTGAATTTAATATGATTTGTACTTCACTAAAATTTCTGTAATTTTGTCTTTACTGAAACTTATGCTCTTTTGCTTTAAATTTCACAGGGAATACCTTGGAAAGCAGCTCAAGGCTGCCTAACTGGAACCCAAAAATCAGAGAAGAATGGATAGTGAAAAGCAGGGAACAACTACAAAGATTATCTACATAATGACATGATGTAAAATAAAAAAAAAATCAATGACAGATTCACGGGGTGGGGTTGAAATCACCGCATCCGTGCCCTCTCTACCCTCGTGGGGCTGTGTGTATTGCTCAGTGACAGAATCACAGGATGGGGGTGAAATCAAAGCATCCCTGCCCTCTTTACTCTCATGGGGCTGTGTGTATTGCTGTGACCGATTCACGGGGTGGGGTGAAATCACCACATCCCTGCCCTCCCTACTCTCATCGAGTTTTGTCCATTGCTCAACATTATTTCATACGCAAACCTAATATTGCATACAGCTGCTAATTTTGTTTCCTAACCAAGTTCAATGTACCTATTAATAATCAGAATATTGCAACAAAATAGACATGGAATTTTAAGTATGGTGTTTGAGATTAAATGAGGCTTTATTTTGTGCGAGAATAGGGAAGGCAATCGGATCATTTGCACTTTTAGGGGTTTAGGGTTAATTCGAAAATGCAACGGTTTCTCAAGCTTGTTAAGTCTTACTCGTGGCAAAAACGGATACCTATGCCTAAAATGCCTAGAAGGAACAGTCCAAAACAACAGAAAGGACCTTGTGCGTAGTCGTGATAGTGCTATGCTGATTAAGTACGATATGAAAGCAACTTAAAAACCCAACGTTTGGACACTGCAGTGTAGCGCCTTCCTTAGAGGTGAAGTGGGTTGGCTGTGTGGCACTATTTATACCCGTGTTGAATGGCGTTGCCTGATTCTCGTTTAAAAGCCAATTTTGATATTTCACTAAATAGCTAAAAAGAACGCGTAATGTTCGGTCTCGGTTTTGGTGATTATTCTTTAATTAAAAATTAAATTTAAAATCCAAAACCGCACAAATTATGATGAAAATATTCTTATTAAAGAGGAGTAAAAATGAGCATTTTTTTGTTGATTCTTCTTATGGTGGTTAAAAAGGAGCAATTTTTGATCGTCCACTTGGTTGCAATGTGAGTGTTTATTTTCTCAATTATGATTGGCTGAGAATAATACAGGAAAAAATCCCGCATTGCGTTTCATAGAAGTATATCTAGTTTCCATGGCGATGAAGAAATGTCACTCATATTTTAGTTAGATGGTGCAAGCAATCCATATTTGGTTTACTTCCTATCTGAACATCCGCTGACCAGTACCTCCCGCGATAGTTATTGACCAATCAGAGCAGGAGTGATATCTCGGTTATTCAATGAAAACAATCTACCTTATTATTATTATTATTATTATTACTATTATTTATTATTATTTATTATTCTGTACTACAGTAACAAATCTACCTCTCGATACTATAGGTGACTCGCTCCTGAATAATAATATCATCCAATCAAACACCTTAAAATATATGATGGGTTTCACTGAGGATCTAGGATATGACGGGACGAGCTGAAAAGAGATCCTATCGTTCGCAGTCAATCTAAATTGTTCAAGTGTGTTCGTTGGTGGAAACAAAACAGCGTCAATTGAAAACGTCTGACAAAGCTTTCTCCAGCCGAAAAAAATTCTTGCATGACTCAAAAAATAAGATTCAACTTCACTTCCTGCGTCGGAATAACTTAAATAAGCGAAGCCCTCGGGTGACAATAGCAAGTCTGATACCAGACCAATATTGACAAGGCGATTATGCGATGAGTGAAAAAATGAAAAAAAAAAGCAACTTTGTTTATCCACGCTGGTGATTAAAGCTAACAAGCCGTGGGGGGGGGGGGGGGGGGCCGTGCATTCTAACTACGAACATAAACTTTGCTTAGAATCCCAAATGGTGGGTGGCAGACCAGTTGGCTGTTTACAAGTGTGGTTGGGGATCTAAAACTCGGGATTACCGTATTACATATCCAGGTAGTGGTCAGGACGGGAATTGAACCCGGGACCGTGACCAGATTACAAGTCCGGCGCCCTAACCCCCGGGGGGGGGGGGTACTCTAGGAGTTTCTGGGTGGGGATGTGCCGCTGGGACCCTGGAACCCTTAACCTATACCAGAGCTAATTCAGCTAAATTTTGCTACCCTATACTAGAGTAAACTCCCCAAATCCCCCTATCCTAGAGTAGCTGTTTCCCTAGTCTAGATAAAATCTTAAACCAATTGATCAGTTTCCTGAAAAATGATACCTTATTCTAGACCCGAACGCTCTGATTTATATACCCTGTGCTAGAGTAAACTGCTTGAAAACCATACCCTTCACAGCGGCACATACCTACATAGCCCATATATGGCAGTACCCCCCCCCCCCCGGGCCCTAACCACTCAGCCATGCTGCCAGAGTATAAATGCCGCAGCTGATAAAATTTCCTGTCGTCACCTGCTTTAACAGTTAACTAACACATTTCCTGTGTTTGTATTCAAACTAATAAATGGCACTGTAAAATGTGCTGTCAGAATCAAAGTTTTTGTTCGCCTTAAATGTTTTTCCCGTGAACAACATCACGTAGGGTCGGAAGTATTCATCGCACAACCAATGAAAGGTTGCGCGAGGTTGCACTGAAAAGAAATCGTAAAACGTTTTGCCCGACGTATTATTACATAAGTTTTCGGCGAGTTATAATGATAAAATGTCATTTATTATGCAATTTTCGATTCATCCTCCGTTTCTCCTTTTATTTCAAATCGAATGTTTCTATATTTTGAATTTGTTTTAGCACTGATATGAGAAAAGCGTTGATCTTCTTTGACGTGCTACAGAGCGTCCCCAATATTTAAATAAATGGAACTTGAAAATACTCTTATTTCGACACCACTTTCACAGATTCTGTAAGATTCGGTAAATTTCGTGAAGACGAATCTCGTAAAAATTGTAATAAAACAACTTGTCAGTTAAATCAACCTATCCCTGGCCAAATTTTCAGATATAGATATTAAATCTTCCAGTAATTTGATATTTAACTTTTGTAATGTTCCACTCATTCAATACATGAATAGTGTTCATTTATGGGCAGGCTTTCTATGGCGTAGCGAGAGTCTTTCTCTTCACCTTTTCTCAGACACTGAAGAGCAAAATAAATGAACGTTAAATTTTTATAGACTACTGCTTTGCTTATATTTACATATTAACCCCTGTGGTTAATTGTGGTAGTTTCGTGCATTAAGTTTCGTTCCTGCTGTTGCCAGGTTTAAAATTAAAACTTTTCTCATTTATTGTTTATAATAATTTCGGGTAAATCAAGTGAATGAATAAAGGGAGCACAGAAAAAGAGAGCACAGAAAAAGACACACATTTGCAAGCCTTAAATTAATTCAAATACATTTCATGTCAGTATTGTTAAGAGAAATGGTACACATGGGATTTGGAAACGTTTTAGCGACGACAGGTTTTTTTCGCAGTTTAATTTCAACCATCTGTTCCCAAGGGCAAAGTGGATAATATTTGGATAAACATTGTGATCAAAAGATTTTAAAACTGAATCCAGCCATGTTATTTTGAAAGCCGAAACGAAATTGTTATCGTTATTGAACACTTCGAGGAAAATTGTTCAAGAAATAAACTGAATATGCTTAGTATAAATCTTTCTCCGGAAAGTAGGCAAAGTTTGCTTAAGAAATTATTCTTTCCCTTGTCATTTCAGTTTCTTGATAAGATGATCGACCCAGCTCAAATAAACAGAATTTTACCGGAAGGCACGATTCGTGTATAATTTTATTTTGTTTAAGGCGATCGGAGCTCTTTTGTCTTGACAAAATTGTCACTTCTAATACTTCTGTATATTTAATCATTTTTTACTTTTCATTTTATCGCTTGTCCGATATTTAACCTTTTCCCTGCTTTTTTCTGCGACGAACCCGTATCATACAACCAAACCTACAATCATGAATGCATACTTAATCATAATGATGTGAAGACAATGTAGGAATAAGACAGCGATAACAAGAAACTGAGAAAACGCGACGACTTTGACGAACAAAATTAATGCCATAAACCGTTGACAATAAAATTTCTCTAAGCCTACAAAGCAGAACTGGACGACAAAACCGTTCCTTTTCTCTCGCGGACACTCGATGAAATGGTGCTAAAATCTCGCTGAACACATTTTCTTCTCCCGCAACAGCATAAAATTCTAAAAGCTTTGCGAAATGGCGAATACCTCAGACCATAAACAATAGGATTGCAAAAGGAATTCGCGAACGCAATCCACATCACTATCTGCATTAAACTTCTTGTTACAATCTTAGGTCCGGCGATTTTTCTGTACGTGCCTGCGGCGTAGAAAGGCGTGTAGCAGAGAAGAAACAGTCCCACTACCAAAGCAAACGTTTTTGCTGACTTGATTTCTCGTCTCAAAGAAGGCGGTTCTACTGGTCTCTCCTGTCGAGGTTCCTCGCACATGTCCGCGGAAGACGCTCTAAGGCTTCTTTCAACTTTACTGAGTTGTCTGGCTTGAGTGAGCGCCGTCTTGAAGACAACTGCGTGACAATAGCAGATTATACCGAACGGTACAAGCACAAAGATACCAACCAGGAAGAAAATGTAGGGAGAGGTCTCTTGTGAGGAGAAATACGAGGTATTAGAACAGCCGTACGTTGCCGCGCGGAAGGGATAGTCCGCCAGCGGGATGTTCGAAACGACCGACACGATAAGCCAAATCAGCGACAGAATCACGAACACTCTACGACGAGTGACGATGAAGGGGTAACGAAAGGGTTTCTCAATGGCTAAGTAGCGGTCCACGCTCAGAAAACAGAGGTGTAGAATGGAGATAAAAGACAGAGTTAATCCAAGGCATGCAACAATACGACAACAAGTCTCACCAAAAATCCACTGGTGTGTGACTGTGGTGACAGCATTCAATGACATTATAAGGACCATACATAGATCAGTCAAGGACAAACTCACCAAGATAAAGTTCGTATTTGTCCGCAGGTGACGAAACTTTGCCACTGACACACATATTAAAGTGTTACCAACGATTGTGGCGACAATTGTAACAATAAATACCAGTAACTTAAGAATAACGACAAGCGTAATTTCACTAGAATTATACGTTTCGCCGTCCGCCATCTTTTCTTTCGCCGCACGACAAGGAACATTAAAAAATGAGATCTCTCAAGAATGCTTTTATAGCCTGCGACGGTCAATTTTTTTTATGCTGCCAATAAGTGAGGTTTCCTTTTGAGGTGTTCCCATTACAGCGATAATATTTTCAGGGCTAAAAGCATCTGCAAATGGCAAAAGTATTCTGACACATTCATATGGAAATCGAGAAGAATTGATCAATTGCTATTCAAAAATTGACGCTACAAAAAACATTGTTTTAATAAGCAAAAACAATTGATGGCAAATCTAGAAGATTAATGCCTCAGAAGGCAAAATATTTGTTTGATTTTATGGTCTGGTGGGACGCGCAGTACCAGCCGCAAAAATCGATATGCCCCTCCTCCGAATCCCACACGTATAATCCTACTGATGACAAAATAATGTAAGTATTAATTTTTAACGACATGTTAGATTTAATCTGTCATTCTTATTTTTAATCACGCACAGGTGATTGTCGCACAAACAACCATGACCGTGACAAAAATGCATTATTTTTTTGTAAAGGTAGAGAAAACGTAAGTCAACTAACTATAGTTCGGGCCTGACGGTTTAATAAAAGCCTGCAGCCAAAAGCGTTTACAGTGAAAACGCAATGAAAACTTAGCTATGTAATGACTTGTGAAGTGA
The DNA here is from genome assembly GCA_949710005.1 of Ricordea florida. NCBI lineage: Eukaryota > Metazoa > Cnidaria > Anthozoa > Corallimorpharia > Ricordeidae > Ricordea > Ricordea florida. The sequence goes on along the minus strand of OX453276.1, from coordinate 32,868,255 downwards.
TAAACAACATCAAGGAGCAGCCTTATTCTCTTACTAATAACTGTTTAAGCTGAAATAAGGTTAAATCTTTGATATAGCTAAATTAAACTAAGAACGCCGTGCGCTATAGCATTTTATCAGGGTAAAATTCTGAAGAATGAGAAGTAGATCTAACAGTTATTGTGCAGCTCTGGAACATTTTGGTAATTGCGTCATGATGAAATTTTTGCCTAAAAGCTTTTAATTTTTTGCTTAGTGGTCTCCAGATATCAATTCATCCACACCAGTTGTGTCTGTCATAAGGGAATTTAACCATTAAGTGTTAATTTAAAACTTAAAGCTATCTTTCTAGGTTTTGCCACATCAATTTGTACATGATTATTTCCCCGCGCTTGGAGCAGACTTTCCCGCGCTTGAAGCAGACGACACGTATTTGATATTTTGATTGGTCCATTGGGCAGTTGAAAATTGTGCGACGAAAATTCGGCTTTAAAATTTCACACAGAGGGCGCGTGTTAATAAAAAGGTTCTAAGAGTAAAGGCGATATATGTTATAAATAGCCTTGTATAGCTTGAAAAACAACTGAACAACTTTCAAAACCTTCTGTTATTCCTTCCTTCCTCTAAATTGAATTGAAGAAACGGCTTTGTGTTGCCAAGCAACGATGCAACAGTAGTAGCTCGCAATGCTTGATAGTCGTTGTGTTGGTCGATGTTTTGTATCCATTTCTTTTCGTTGCTGAATTTGAGAGCTGAGAGTCGAGAGCACAAATATCTACCAATTCCTGTTTTCCTTAGTTTTCTTAAGCCATGTCACCTCCGAGGCCAGAAGCTGACCCACACGCTTTGGCTGTCACTGAGCGTCCCTTTTCTTAAACACAATGCATGCGTTGTTTTGTGAACAAAGGAATATGTGGCACGCTTCAGAGCAGTTGAGCCAGGATCTGCGCTTTTAGTTCGTCACGATTGGTTCACAGTCATTCAGTCTTTTACCTGACTACGCCTCCTCATCATCATCATCGTCATCGTTATCGCCATCATCATCATCATCATCATCGTCATCATCATCATCATCATCATCATCATTATCATCATCGTCATCATAATTATATTCATCAATGTCGGCATCAACATCACCGAAACCTAAAAAGACAAGTCAGCAATAAATTTAGAAAAACGCGACAAAAAGAGAAAAACGATGAATGAAGATGAGCAAATAAAAATTGGGCAATAACAAACGCATGTAATGATGATCAAATTAACTATCCAATAGGGTAATGAGAGGGTGTTACATGCATAATCACAGTACAGTCTTACTCCCCCCTTCTTTCTCCAATTGGTCCTCGGGGAGGGGGGGGAGGGGGGTGGAGGTAGGAACTTCAGAGGACTACCGACAGTATACCACCGCTGGTTACCAAACCTGTCTGAAATTAGCCTTACAAGCCCAAATTGATGGTAAATACCACTTACTAACCGAGTGCGAGGTCCGTACTGTAAATTACGGACCGAGTTTTCTCCGAGCGCGAAACGCGTGGGCCATAAATCCGAGCGGAAAAAACGAGGATCCGTAACTTACAGTACGGACCGAGAAAACGAGGTTCGTAATGATTATATTAACTATATCTCTGGAGACATTTTGGCGAATAAAACAAACTCCTGATTGACCAATCACAGCATGCGTACTGAGTGAGATATAAGAATTTCTTATGTTTCAGGCAGATGAAGCCTCAAATTTTATTGTAGCCCTTGAGAGGAGGAAACAGTGTGCACAAGCTGTATTTCACTGAGGTATTATTGGGTTAGTATTATATCATAAGTGTCTGTTGTATATTTGATGCATGTTCTTACCATCTCTATTTCCTTTAACTTCTAAGTTGCCAACAGTCAAATGAACTTTGCTGGGAGTTTTATCAATAAAAAAGTCATCTTCATGACTGGGGCATGAAGGACCTGCACCAAGTCTTTCTTCTGAGCAAAAAAAAAAAAAAAAAAAAGAGAAAGAAAAAAGAAATAGCAAAACAAATTAATAATTCTGCAGCTCTTTTTCATGGAAAATTAAAGTTATTGGATTTTCTTAATTCTCACCATCTGTTTGCTTGATAATATATACTGAATTTGTAGGGAGAAGTGGGACATTGGTCACTTCTGGGCCCAGGGGGATACTTCATTATAAGAGGCTAATGGGGATGTGCCGCCAAATATGGTGGCATTTTCACAACTTGATTGACCATAATGGGTTTTGCATTTTCAGTAGAGCTACTAGAATGGTATTGTATGTTTTTTTAATTTTCAGGGTAAGAAAATTCTAGTAAGGAGGGATTCAAAATGGTTGCAGTTAAAAGGTTCAGAAATTTGTTGTTCTTTTAAATGCAACAATCAGCTTTCATTACATTCTGTTCTTGACACCACAACTGAAAATGCGTCAATTCATTTTAGGATGACCTATTTAAAGGATTGATAAAGTAGATGCATAAAAGGAAAGTGACTTAGTTGGGATCACAAGAATTACATTTTCCCAAAAGTGACTAGGATGGGGTCTGTAATTGGTCACAAAATAGACTATAATGGGGCAGGGGCTCTGAGAGGCCAGTGGCACATACCCAGCAAAAATTAACCCAAGTAACCCCCTGGGCTAAATGGATAAGTTACCCACTAACACACTTTCTCATAACCATTTCATGTGAAAATGGATGAGAGGCCTGTTCAACTTTAATTTTCACAAAGGGTGTTCAATACACATGTCTAGACTCCACTGGAGTCTCAGTTTTTCTATTCATGAGAGACTTAAATTGCAATTGTGGCATCCTTGTCCCTGGTCATGGCTTAAAGGATGAGCTATATTACATGTGTAGTGTGCTTGTCTCTTGTCATGGCTTAAAGAACGAGGTATAATTATTACACGTGTAGGGTGGTTGTCTCGGGTCATGGCTTAAAGAACGAGGTATATTACATGCGTAGCGTGCTTGTCTCTGGTTATGGCTTAAAGAACGAGGTATATTACATGGGTAGTGTGCTTGTCTCTTGTCATGGCTTAAAGAACGAGGTATATTACATGTGTAGTGTGCTTGCCTCTTGTCATGGCTTAAAGAACTATGTATATTACATGTGTAGTGTGCTTGTCTCTGATCATGGCTTAAAGAACGAGGTATATTACATGTGTAGTGTGCTTGTCTCTTGTCATGGCTTAAAGAACGAGGTAATATTTTATTACATGTGTAGCATGCTTGTCTCGGGTCATGGCTGAAAGAACGAGGCATATTACATGAATTGTGTAGTGTGCTTGACTTGTGTAGTCTTTTCGTCTTGGGTCATGGCTGACCCAGGACAAGGTATTTCATGACAAGAATTGGGCTCTAGTGACTCCTGAATGTTTTACGGAGGCCCTGTTAGGGGGGGTTCTTTACATCACCCGTCTGAGTTTCAAACCTTTTCACACTGCAATTTCAAGAAGGTTCACAGGTCGCTGTCATAATTTTGTGTGAGTGGCTTGTCGTTCGTCAACATTTCAGCTCCTTCGTGTCACCATTTCAGAGCCATGTCGCCTGTCAGAATCGGAATTTACCCCTAACAGGGCCTGAATTTACACGGCTTATTGTTAAGGAATTCGTGTAGTTCAGAGAAATATCATTGTTCTCAATCAAACTTGTTTCTCACCTATGACTTTTTTGTGTTCCCTTGTTACTTGTTTTTCTACTCTATCCAGCCTTAAAGTGGCTTGTGGTTTGTGGTCAAGAACCTTCTTCTCCTTTTTCTTACTCAACATTAGTGCAATGCCCTCTGACATATCTTTCAACTCACCACTGCCTACCTTCTCAGAAATATCTTTTATAATTTGCTCTAAGAGTCAAGAACATAAGAAAGGAAAAATAAGGAGGATACATACAAGAGTTTAAAAACCACAATACAGTAGCAAAAAATAATGTAGCAAAAAAAATAAATAAATAAAAAAGTGTAAAGCTCAGAAAAGTCCTTGTGTGATTTAGAAACAACATTCATGACACTTAACAATGATGGAAAGGTTGCAAAGGTAAAACTACATTATTTACTTTTTTGCAGTATTGACACAATTTTAAGAAAAATGAATGTAATTGAGCCTAACAAAAAGGAAGAAGAAACCACAACAGGCTGGAACAGAATTTCTACCTATGGTTACATGAGCAACTGTTGAGACTAAAAATGCTATGATAATCAGCTTAATTACCTTGTTTTTGCAAAACTTTTGCATCTGTGTATGACGTCACAGGGAAAAGAGGGATGTACCCAGTACTTGTTGGAAAATGCTACATACAAAGACATGTACAAAACTCAATGTCAGGGAAAGCACTACATTAAACAGGTACAATAAGCAAGTAAAGACTTATGAATTAAAATTACAGTTGTGTAACTTAGAGTACAACTATGCCAAGTATAGACTGCGAGCAGTCTCTCTTTTGCTCTAAATCTGTGGAACTCGTGGAACTCAGAACGAACACGATATGAGAGCGGGGAGTCCGCGAGCCGGTAGTTTCGTGGGCGCCACCTACGAGCGAAAAGAGAGACTGCAAGGGTTTCATACAACATTTCTGAATCCCGGTGACAGTTTGACAGGTCACATCATCTATGCCCACCCCGCCTATTTTCGAACATGATACACCAGTGTGATATTTCGCGGGAATCGATCGGAGCGATTGTTGAAAATATCGACAACACGAAATGAACGATTCCACGCCAAAAAAGTCGGTTAATATTGTAAAGCCGATTGTGTCGGATTTTTGTCGTCTATGTAAGTGCTCGTTGAAAACAATTTATGGAAACTTTTCATCAAAAAGCTGCACTTCCGGCGAACGTTCAGAGGATCGACAGCCTGTTAAGACATCCTACATCAGCACAGAAAACATTTTCAACGCCTCTTGTAGAAAGGGAGAAGAAAGGCCTTCTTTAAAAACTATTTTTGGGCGGCTGGGACTTTCAGTACTGAAAAACGACTCACTTTCCCCTCATGTGTGCAGAAAATGCGCAACCAAAGTGAGAAACGCCGGCGGAGCCGTCTATTACGTTCATACGGCAGGAACTCAATCGCACTCACCAGTTTTTCGGAGAGCAACAAGAAGATGAGGGAAAGTTCGACCAGTGCAAAGAACACGATGAAAATGAAGGAAGATTCAAGCGAATGTCTAAGTCACCACACGGTTCGCAGAAATCAAAAGAGTTCAAGACCGCCCTCAAAAATGATGGAAGCAAGACAAAGCTACCCTCCCTTGGCGCTCGCAGATCTCTTGCAATGGACGAAGGAATGAAGGATAAAGTAGAGAGTGTTCGTGAGGATCTGTTGAGCGACAATATGTTCATCAAGGAATTGACATCGCTGGATAGTGAAATTACCGCGAAGCCGAAATGTTCAATGAAGGTGGTCATTTCGGATTCTAGATTAACAGTAAGAACACCTCAAAACAGTATTGCTTCGAATATGATAACGTACATCCTGCAGCGGAAGTGGAAACATGTTGTAAACACGCTGTTTAAAGTTGAAGAAGCGCTCCCTTATCTTCAGGATGCAATTATCAAAGCGCTAAACAGAGATTTCAAGTGGTTCTGTCATTCCAATTCCACCCTGACGATGAAATCCCCTGAGCAAATAGTGAAGTATACAAACAAATCGCTGTTAGACGAAATATCAAAGAAATGCCCAATTTATTATTCCTGTGTCCTGGGGAGCGCTGGATTGATCGACAAGCGGAAGGAAATGGACTGGAAGACGATCAACGCAATAGCCGCTGCCACAGCTGTACTAGCGAAAAAAAGAAACGGCCGAATGTCCGCCTTTGCTTACAGGGTTTCATCAATCCTTCTTCACAGTGGAGCAAAAACTACAGATTCTTTTTTAACTTCACTTTCCCCATTTTCTCCGCGCTTACACGTTGTACAACGGCAGCCATCTTGTTTTTAAAAAATTGGCGCGAACTCCAGGTCTCCAACTTTTGATTGATTGACGTTTATGAATGCCGATGACAGTTAGCGTCATCGTTTCAAATACCGACCAATCAAAACACTCCGTCACCAGAGTGCCGGGATTCAGAAATGTTGTATGAAACCCTTGCAGTCTCTCTTTTCGCTCGTAGGTGGCGCCCACGAACTACCGGCTCGCGGACTCCCCGCTCGCATATCGTGTTCGTTCCACAGATTTAGGACTGACTTTAGAACCAGATTTAGAGCAAAAGAGAGACTGCCCGCAGTCTATGCCAAGTACATTTTGAGAGTTTTTTTTTCACTTTGCTCTACTATTTCTGATTGTTCACATATGGGCTTGTTTTCAAGCTTAAAATATGTTTTGCAGGAGGTACATGTATGCATTTCTGAAAGTGCTATTTCATGAAAAAAGGACAACAAAACACATGCATAAGGTAATGATTACCACATGGAAAAGCCTGTACTTAAGAATTCTGGAATTTTGGAGCAAAGTGAAAAAAATATCCTTTAAGTACAGGTACACTTGTATAGATTCAAATTAAGCAGTTTAATAAATGATCCAAAAAAACATAAAAATAAAGAACACAATTTTAAAACTTTTATTCCATGATGTTCAAGATGTTGTAAGTTAGCAAGAAAATGTTTTCCTGTAAAGCAACTTATGCAACTACATTCATTACACATTAACTAATAATTGCAGAGAGTAAAAGCATTTTGGTTATGACTACTCACAATAATGTAATTCCATTTTTCCTTAATTTTGTCCAGTTCCTTCAATAATCTTTCTCTAGAAAAAAACAACAACAAAATACTTGAAAAAATACTTTGTTCATGTTGAAAATTAGTTACATGAAAACAAATTGCATAACAAAATAATATTAAATTAAAACTATTTTTTAATGTTAATAGTCAGCAAATAACTGGTTTAAGAGGACTTGGATGTTTTGGATAAGAGATAACCACTGTATTTGACAGCTACAATATCCAAACCTCCCATGGTAGTTTGTTACATGTATTTGAGCTCACTTACCTTTCTTCTTCAGACTCTTGGATTTCCTCAAGTTCCTTAATGCACGCTTTGTAGCATCTTGCAACTTTCCTCTTTTCTGTTACAATCAGCAAGAGTTAAACAGAATCAACACTATTGACCATTTCAGTGTAAAATCTCAATTTGTTATAATAATTGTATTATTATGATTGTGCATTGCAAAACTCAATATGGCCTGACCATGCGGTGTTTAGCTGCAATAATTACAGAACATGTTGACCATCCATGAAACTGTACTACGAAAAGTTGACTAAAATAGCAGAAAGTCAGAAAACCTTACCAAAGAATTTAACCTTCTTGTAACGCTTTAAAAGTCTGTTCCTTTCTTTCGTTTTCTTGTTTTGCTCAGCTTTTTCTTTTATGCTACTTTTCAGCATCTCTAGAATTCTTTCCTGTGCAACACGCACAGTGGCAGGAAGGTTTGGCTATCAAAAACAATAACACTATCTGTGAATATCATAGTATGTTGTCACCTTTTTATCATAGCAGTGGCCAACTCGAAAGCTTACAGCTCCTTTTGCCACTGTACACGATACATCAGCAAAGTAATTCATCCCTTTTTTTCCACCATCCATTTTTCCTTTTGGCTTCTTTTTAATACCTATATTGTAAAGCTATGCTTTTCTCTCGTAATTGTCGAGTAAAAATAAAAAATTGAATTGAAATTGAATTGAACATAGTTTCATGTAGGCCTCCTCACCATTGTTACCTCTACTGAGTATTTTTTCTTGTTTTCTTTATTTGTTATTGTAGCACAGTGGCAAAATATGTAAATAATAAATGAGAAATGCCAACAGGAAAAAATCCCTTGAAAATGCCAATTGACAATTTGAGTGTATAAGAACCATGGTACGTGATATTTGCACTGCAGTTAGTACACAATTAAAGTTTTTAAGTTTATGGTTTACAGAGGGTTATAGGTCGATCAGCCCCCAAGTCGATTATCCCCGACTAAGGAACCATTCTTTTGTTACAAGGGTGGAGGGCTGGTGGGATTTGGAGGGGGGTCATGCAAAAAAAATTAGGGAAAGAGGGGGGGGAGTCTGCGGTCACGTAAAATATTTTAGCAATACTTTTATGTTGTAATGTTTTAATCCGAAATTGACTTCTCTTTTTTTGATTGGAGGGGAGTCATGAGAAAAAGTTGGCAAGCTCAGGGGGGTCATGCAATTTTTAAATGGTGCTTCCCGAATCACACCAGCCCCTCCCCCCTCATACAAAATGAACGGTCCCTGAGTCAATTAGGCCCCAAACTAAATATTGATTAGTGCCAAATAAATTATCATTAGGAATATGCGACTTTGATCACCATTACTACAACAATGATTATGGCTTCTGCGCAACTTATCAACTGCATTGTCTTCACAACTTCGGTCAGGCCCAGGCAACAAGCCATTCAAAGTGATAGCTGTTTCCGTTGGAACCATCATATGTGCAACATCTTTAGGAGCCACCACATCTTCAAAAGTCCATGATCAACATGAGCTTATTATTTTGAAAAAGTAAAGATTAAAGAAAGCAAACTCAGTCACCCTTAACGAATGAACGCATGACCTTAAACTAAATGACTTCAATGCCATGTATGAGTGAAATAATGAGAAACTGTTAGTGAAAGAGTATTAAATCTAATAAGTCAAAAACAGATTTCCCTTGGGGGCTAATCAACATCTAGTTTGGGGCTAATCGACTATATATATTAATAATGTCAGAGTACAGTAAGGCACACAATGCAGGCTCATGGACTCATCTAGTGTTTCCATTGTGACATCCTAGATAAATCCCTACGTGACTTCTGATCAACTGGTCAATTCTCCTTTCAGAGTAACCTGTATTTGCTCGGAAAATAATGGGGGAATTTGACACTAGATCAGGAGTCACTTACGGTTTTGCAAAACAATGTACTCCGATATCTCCACAGTTTAATATTGAGAGCCACATTTTGTAAACTACCATCAAAATCTTCCTTAAACTCTGCAATCTTTACCAAAAAATGCCAGTGTAAAGTCTTCTAATCCTGTTTCTGTAACTTTAACAACCATTAATATTCCTACCGTACACGTGGGATTACGTGAAAGCATTTCTTCCGCCTTACCTTCTTTAACAGACGCTCTACATCTCTAAGTTTGTTTTTCAAAGACTTGCTTGGCTTATTCTTGTGGCCTCCTGCGTTGTTATCTCGATGATAAGGCCCGAATTTTGTCCGAGTCATCGGCATTGTTCTTGGAAACTTGGAAACTTGGAAAAGTTACTCCCAAATAGCAGGGCTAATGCTGGGAGATGTAAAATAATTAATAATTAATAAATGAATAAAATTAAATGTACAATAGATTTATGTAAGTTCAAAGTCTTTTCAGATGGTTCGGGGTCTTCATATTCTGGATGTCACGCATTGCCAGTGACTTAAATAAACTTATGTTGTTTGCTTGAACTGTTTCAGTTTTCAGCTTGTTCCATACCCGAACAGTACGTACAAAAGGAGAATAACTGTACGCCAAAACACTTGAATATGGCTGAAGCATAGCATGTTGGATGCTTGATTTGGAAGCTGGTTGGATAGAAGATGGGAATTCAAGGTCTATCAATTTGTTTTTGATTTTGTAGAAAAGAGTCGCTTGGGCCAAGAGACGTCTGGATTCCAAAGAGTCCCAACCAAGTTTATTTACGAGATCTTGAGAGTTCGTAGATCTTCTATAATCGTGGGCGACAAAACGTGCAGCTTGCCGTTGGACTTTTTCAATGGTTTCAGTATCCCTATTTGTGTGTGGATTCCAGGCAGCACTTGCATACTCAAGTAAAGAGTTCTTCCTGAACGTTATATCAAATACCTTCAACCATATTCGAGCCCGCTGTATCAGAACAGCAGATAACCTCTGAAGGAATAATTCCTTGAACTAGGGAGGGGAGGAAGGAGACATAGAGGATAGTGGGTAATTATAACAAAAAATACTCGAAAACTTAATAACAAAAAAAAAAAAAAAAATTCTAGGATCAAAACACAGTTATTCATTTCTTGGGTTGCCTTAGGCGTTTGAAATGTCATGAGAAAATTTGAAATTCTTCTAGTCTCATCACGCTACCCTGGAAAGTCAAATATGGTGCAGTTTTGGTTCCAAGAAAACCGGAAGTGGGGAATTACCACGAACGATTTCAAGGGAATTTCCCAAGGAGAAGCAAAACTGCAAGGCAGTTTCGAAAGACAGCTAAAGACGTCAGTTTCCCTGGAAGACAGAGAAAAGTGTTAAAAATTAATCTTCTAAGGTACTATATGATCGTTTCGCTCTTGCTTGTCGAAGTTTTGATTCTGGTGGTAAAATGTGAAGCGATGTAACACGAAGATGTGTAATTCTCCACAACAAACATTGATTACAGTTTAAAATGTAATCGAAGGAAGCCTCTTGAGGTATATTTGTGTGGCGTTTGTAGATTTTTTTAGCCGGTATATGTCAGACCCATTGATCAAAGATCTCAGAAAAAGGTATTTAACTAAACTAGAAGCGTGGCTATTTGAATGACTTTAGTTTGGGAATTTAATTCTACGAAATATGATGCAACAGTGCAAACCTTGCCAAAGATTCTCTGTTCTCGTTACTTTTAACAGGCATTGATGTCCACATTGTTTAGTCTAAGAAGAAGCATTATAGCTTTGGCGTATCTGATAGCATTGCTTTTCGGTTTGAGAAGAGTGTTTTCTGCCTAGCAGATCGGTGTTTGTATGTATGGTTTAGGGCTGGTTCACACTTTGACATAAGCATAAGCATAAGCATAAACATAAGCATAAGAAAAATATGTGTGAACCGGGATTACATAAGCATAAGCAGAAGCATAAGAAAATGGAAAAAGTTCCATTCCTTGTGCTTATGCTTATGCTTATGCTTATGCTTATGCTTATGTAACCCCGGTTCACACATATTTTTCTTATGCTTATGTTTATGCTTATGCTTATGTTTATGCTTATGCTTATGTCAAAGTGTGAACCAGCCCTTAGAGGTTAACACGGAAATACTGCATTGCTTCAATTTTTAGACTACAATCTTAAAAATTGATTCCTAGTGTACATCTTTTTTCGATGCAGGTGTAAAGCCCTTCCACGATCACTGCAGTTTCTATTTTGTCTGAAAATATTACAGATGGATGAGGTGGATTATTTAGGTATGTCTACAACCCGGAAGTTGCTTGTTGAAATGATCATGTGTACCTCAATGGGGCATGAGTATTTTGCACGCCATTTCAATTTGACTTGCTCTAAATTTTGTGGTCACAAACGTCGACTGCTACGGACACAGTAATTCACAGCAATTCAGTGGTTGGTTTGTTATACATTAGACGTTCAATCAGGCGGTATGGAATTCAATTGTTTAAGTCAACTCCATGCTCTCTTTCTCCACCCAGGTTTATCATTCATAGGTACCGGGAATATAATACTGAGGTTAACCCTGCAATGGACTAGCATCCCATGCAGGTTGCGTTAGAATTAACAATACTTCTAGGTACTTTATGCTGGAGATAAGTTCTCGCCTTGCTGGCCTCATAGCTTGTGTGCCCTTTACTAACAAAAAAGCCTATGTCTGCAATTAACAACATTTATAATATAGATATAGACCAAATGCATAAATGGTGGCCAAAAATGTATTCTTTTGTTTATATGCTAATTAAAGTCACTAGCCTCGCTCTCAAGCAACATTTCTTTTGAATTTTTGCCTTGCAAACGATGCTAGTGAGTCTAATTAGCACATAAACAAAAGAATATTTTTTTTGGCCGCCATTTATGCATTCGGTCTATGTCGCGTTCCCAACCCCGAGTGCGGTGAGCCAGGTAACGCCGTTTTTAAAAACCAATGCGTGCCAGATTCTAAACTTGATTTATTTAAAATTCGCATGGCACGAGGTAGAAAAAGGTACGAGGTAGAAAACTATGATACAAATGAAGTGAAATGAGAACAGGCAAGAAAACTTACAAGAAATAAACAAGAAAACTTACGCTGTTCCGCTCCGGGCATGCAAGTGTTCACGATCAGAGATCGTTGTAGAACGAAAAAGAAAGGCTGTACTGGGCGTAGTGTCACTGTCGAATTGTGCAATTGTGAAAAGTGATTACGGGTGATAGGAAAATTCTTAGGGCGTCTAAAATTACAATCAGTAGATAAATCAAATAACAATTAAAAACGGAAGCGCGGCGTGACAAGCGTGACGAGCGTCACAAGATAGGACCCTGCGCACGCTCTGATTAGTCAAAAACCCATGTTTTATTAAAGAAATAGCAAACGTTTTTGGTATTTCTATAGAGTTTTAGTATAAATCTACTAGCGTTCTATCACAAATGCCGCGCTCTGATTGGCTACGCTACCCACTATCTATTTTAAAAACAATTAGATTATGAGATCGAGATTTCTATCGCGTGATAGTTGACGAGGGCGCAGCCCTAGTCAACTATCACGCATAGAAAGTTGGTCTTAAATGGCGTCAGTTTGTCGATCTGTGTGCTTTGTTGTTTCTACTCTTGGCATGTAAAATCTATATCAAAGCGAATAAAGAAGCCTAAGCCGTGTATGACACTGTGATTAAAACACTCCGGGCATTTGAGAACACTCGAGAAATGTAGTCTCTACATTTCACTCGAGTTCTCAAATGCCCGTCGTGTTTTATCACAGTGTAATACACGGCTTAGGCTTCTTTATTTGTTAAATAAAACATAGAAATAGCGTGCTTTATTGTTTTTCGCCATTCGATATTTTTGTTAGAGTTGGCGAAAAATATTTTCTTTGAAAAAAATTCATGATAGAGTTCTCGAGGAACAGAGACAAGTTCCCGCCTTGCTGGCCTCATAGCTTGTGCGCGTGTTTACTAACAGAAAAGCCGCCTATGCCTGCAATTAAAAACATATAATACTCGATACGACGGCACCTAATCTTCGCGGGCTGTGTTTGGAGGGTTCGCTTTTGACCACGGTCCACTACTATGCTAGTCTCCCTCGCAGCCGTTTTTGGATGTCACGCAACGTTCACCCAAAATTTTGGGTGAACGTTGCGTGACATCCAAAAAACGGCTGCGAGGGAGACTAGTACTATGCCAAAAGCCTTTAAGTAATAGTTCACGTAAGAAGGGAAGGGGCGTCGCGCAGGGCTTGCGCGGTAGAAGCTCTACATAATTGAATTAAATAATTAGTTTCCACTGCTCTGATTGGCCAAAAACCTTTTTTTCCCAATTTCAAAAAAGTACTAAGTTTGCCTTAGACAGCACTAAAGTCAGGTTCCACACAATAAGAGTTACAACGTAGCTGCAATATTAGCATGATTAAAATGAGCTGCGTGATTGAGATTCATAATTCTGATTCGCGTCAGCAAAAAAAAAAACGCTCAAGTTAATAGCACTCGAAAACTAAGAATTTTTGTTTTGTTTTGTTTTGATTTTCTCTCGTAGTCTCCAAACTTTTTCTATCGCTTATACCGATGCAGAAAATATGACGCATCGCTGGTCGTGGAACCCCCTGAGTGTATTATTAAATAATTATTTTTTCAAAAGCAAAGTTTTTCCTCCTAATTTTCTCTTCCTGCTTGCCGGATTTGCATCCCTTTTATATGTACTCACGTCTTGCCCAATCCGAGACGTAAAATTTGCACTACCAATTACACAACAGCATCAAGAAAACAAATTCTATAGATTGAAGCTGTGAAATACTCACCAGTTAACAGAGGAACCAGAATATTCTATTCAGCTATAGTTTCGTGTACACATGCCGTGGGATCACATGCCGGCTACATGGTCACATTAGCTCCATGTCTCTAATTATTGATAACTGGATCTGAAAGTACATTAATCCACACAGTGAAGTAAATAAAACAGCACCAGAGTATAGTACTGTTCTATGTCTTTCCAAACAATGGTAACACTGCATAGTTTAATTCGCAGCTTTCCAAAGAATGGCAAGACTTCATGGTTTGATCCGCAGATGAAAACTTTAGAACCACACTGTATACTAAAACAACAGTACCTCAGTACAGTACTATTCAGTAGCTTTGCTAAGAATGGTCACATTGCATGGTTTGATCTACAGATGAAAACGTTAGAACTACACTGTATAGTAAAACAAACAGTACCACAGTATAGTACTGTTCAGTAGATTTCCAAAAAATGGCGTCATTTGATTTAAAGTTTCTTCATATAACTAATAATTACTTATCAATGATTCCATAGAAGATGAAAAGAGCTGCAAAGACGAAGAATACGAAGACTATGAGAGTGATGAAATAGAATTCGATGCTAAAAGGTACGTGAATGCGGTTCTTGAAGAGAACACTGACGAAGACGAAGCTCTTTATTTGTCTAAAGTTGAAGACACTTTTGGCGAATTTAATAGTGGTGAGAATACGCTGGATGAAGAGCAAAAACTTCAAATGCTTGGAGAAATGTTCAGTTGCTTGCCTAGCGTTCTGATCAAGAGAATTCTGAAAAGTGAAGATGTCCAAGGAAATCTTACAAGAGCACGTAAGCGCTTGCAAGAATTCCAGGAAGTGGAACACCCCCAGGGCAACAATGTAAGTCCGCCTGTAAAACGTGGTGGAGAGCGACCCAATTCCTGGGCGTTCCCTGAGCCTGCGTGGAGAAAGGCCACTGAAAGAGAGAAACATATTTTAGAGGTTCAGGAAGTCGCTGCCAGCAATCAGCTAGGTTCACTTTCAACTGACCTCACAGAGAAACACGCCACTGAAACAAAACCTGAAAGGTGGGCTTACCCTTCTTCAGAATGGAAAAAAACTAAAGTTATTCAAGAACAGGACGACCAAATTCCAGCGGCTGAGGAAGGAGCAGCCGGTAATGGACAGATGGGTCTTGAATCGCGAGGTTCACGTGGTAAACAGCCTTCTGTGATACGGAGAAGAAGGAGGGGTCGTAAAAATAAAGGAAAGGCGTGGGCGATGCAGAAGGAACAACTAGATAATGACGAAGAAGCTGAGTGGAAGTATGGACTTGACAGCGAGAAGGCACACGAGAGGGAAAGGAACACAGAGTATAGAGGGCGTGGAGGAAGAGGAGGAGGTATGCACAGGGGCAAACCTAACGGTGAAGTTAGGGGTGGTAGAGTAGCCAGTCAAGGGAGCAATGTGAAAGCAAGTCAACGAGGGTGGGGTAGAAGTAATGCAGACTCTATGGACGATGGATGCAGTATCCACGTTCAAGTAGGACGGGGAAATAGAGGTAGCCGAGGATCTCAGTGGTTAAAGGGTTGTGGTCGTAATGACAGAGGACGAGGCAGAGGATTCCAGGGACCACCTTCACAACACTTTTATTCTCCCAGCAACAGGAATACTAGGAGAGGTCAAGGTGTTCGAGGGGCAGGAAGGGGTATAGACCAGTTTGGTGGCATCGCTGACCAATCATGGGAGGACGAGAGCTTCGCTTATGGTTTTAGCGCTGAATATCAGAAGCAAAGTTACAGAAGGAGAACCATAGGACCAATAGAAGACTTCCCCAACGGCCGATCAAGAGAGGAAGAACTGCGCCCATTTGAGAGAACCGATAATAGAGAAAGTGGCCAAGGCTCATCACATGACAAGAACAACGCCAAGCAAATGAGACGCGCAGAAAGTATGCCAAGTGTCTATCAAAATGATGATTTGCAACGATCCACTGTAACACAAGTTCAACAGGATCTTTCTTTGTTTGCAACCAACAAATTGTTAATTAGTGCTCTCAAAGAGAACACCAGTGATGATACAGTGTGGAACTTCATTGAAGCAATGAGTGGTGACGAAGTTAAGGAAGTTGTGAAGTTAGGAAAAGGCAGAGCTCTCGTCACGATGACAGGCGATATAACAAGTGAGTTATTTGTCTCTTAGAATTTCTACTTTTCACCAGCGACGGCATCTGAGTCGTACGAGGTTTGATTAAACCCCAAAATTGGAATCCTAAACGGTGTCGAGTTATTCGATGGAATTAGAGTCGGAGATGTTCCCATTTCCTTGCAATTCCATTTTTGAATTCTGCATTCGTGATTCAGTGATTGAGCATGCCCCTTGGCGGGTAAAAGAACAAACCAATCACATTAACAAGGTTTAAGAAGTTAATTTCTAAAGAAACCTTTGGTGCATCGGTGAGAACTTAATACACAAAAAAGTGGTTTATCATTCCACAATAGTTGTTAAAGAAAGTTTTACCACCGTGAAATGTAAGGGGACCTGACGTTTCGAGCCATTCGTCAGTTGGTATTAAGCAATTGTAACCAGTGTGATTGGTTCGTTCATACCTGGTGTCCTACGTGCGAAAGCTATGATGCATACGTGGTATGTACCTGACCAACTGGTCGATAGGGCCCAGGTGCTTCATGCTACTGAAGCCGGTATAGGCTCCGTTCGTATAGCCCTCATGGCTCTCGTGCCTTTACACTGTATCGTTTGCTTACACCTTTGACAATCCACTACTAACTCCCTTTATCACTAAAAAAGTACTTTATTTAACACCAATGTCTTATGCACTGCTGTACTAATTGGGGGCACTGTAACTATAATCAAACAAATATTGCAAATATAACATAAACTTAAATCTCAACTGGTGGGAGAAAAACCAGTTGAATTGGTTATTTACAAACGTGGTCGAGGAATTGAAACTCGAGATGACCTATTAGTGATCAGGGCGGAATCGAATTCGAGATCATTAGAACCCAGCTTTAAATTCCTTTTCGTCCCGTAAAACAAGCTTTAATATTTGTTTCTTTTCAGATTTCGCTAGACTGAAAGAAAAAGGCGAGAAAAGAGGTTTGGAATCGGCCAAGGTCTGTATTGAAAGAGCACCCGTCTGCAGGAGCATTCTTGTCAGCGGCATTCCTTCTACAACTACCAAAGATAACATTGAGCTGTACTTCCAAAATCCTAGAAGCCAGGGGGGTGATGTCGAGAGAGTTGGTTATACACCGGGTTGTGGCAGTGCAGTGGTTGTTTTTAAGGACCCAAATGGTGAGTTAAGCTTGAATCAAACTTAATCCTCTCTGTAGAAAAATCAACAAAGTAATTCTCCTTATATAATGAGTACCATTCACTCAGATTTTTTGTTTGGATAATTTTGTGTTGGATCAATTAATTATTTAACTTTGAGTTGATGACTTTCTTAACCTTAGTCATTTGCTTATTTTACAAGCCACCAATGCTGTAAAGAAAACTTGTCTTTTCAACACTTTTTGTAAATGGTTTTGCACTCAGTAGTTATTTAACGAATTCGACCTTTCAGGTGTCCGTATTTCCCAGAACTATTGTTGATTTTGAGTGTGGTCTCGACAACTTCAGGAGAAGTTATCGTCGTTTGAAAACTTGTTTTTCTATTTTTTTTGTTTTATTTTATTTTTTTTACAGATATGGAAAGAGTTATTGCCCGCCAAGACGAAAAACCCCACATATTGGCAAAAGTCCAGGTGTCAGTAAAAAGATTTCACGGATTGCTGGATGAGGTTGACGTGTTTGAGCCCGCAGAGGAGCAACAGGCCCCATCATCCAACACGCGCAACACCCTGAACGAACAGAAATCAGCCAAGGAAACCACCGGTCAGCAGTTGCATATTGTCGTAGACCCAGACGTCATGGAGTACGTCATGACATCCAGTCATAAAGATGAATTAAAGAAGTCACTTAGTGAGAAGAATTGCGAATTAAATTGGAAACCATCCACTAAGTTTGCTGTCGTTTGTTATCATGGAGATAAGGAGGAAGGTTCTTGGCAGACTGATTGCATCGACACAGTGCAGTCGTTTCTTGCCAAATTTGTTAGGTGCGACGTTCAGGCTAATAAAGACTTCTGGGAAGCGGTTGTTGGACAGGTAGCAAGTATTCGCGCATGTTTAGGGGAAAATCCCCCGCTGGTCAAGATAATTGACAGTGCGTTTACATTAAGTATTTTGTGTCTGACCTCCGAGGGTACGTTATATGAAGAAAAAGTCAAAGCAAAATTGGAAGAGATATACTGTGAAGAAATCAGAAAGACCTACCTTAAGAGAAAGATACCAAACGTCCCAGAAGAGCATATTGTTCTACTGAAAAAGGTGAAATTTGTCGAGACACTTCAGACCAAGAACAAAGAATTGACCGTTCTAATGGACAGTGAGGCAGAGGAAGTTTATTTTGAAGGGCCTCAACAACAGTTCATTGAAGCGACTATGAAATTCTACAAATTGACGTCAGAAATGGTCGAAAAGAAGTTAAATCTCAGTAAGAGTATGTTGGAGGTGCTTGGTACAGACCAGGGGATGCAGAAGGTCAAGAAAGATTTTGAAATGGGTAAAGTAGAAGCCGTATTTGTCATTGACTCAGAAGCAAAGATTGTGGGCATTTCCGCCGCTCATGCGGACAAGGCTTTGTCACACATAAGTGGATTAACTGCAGAGGAAAAGGTTCGAGTAGACGAAAATAGCGTGGAGCTACTAAAAACAGGGGAATGGCGCGAGCTCTGCGAGGAACTCAATAGAAATCAAAGCGTCAGTATCCATAGAAACAGCTGGAATGACACATGGATTGCTGGGTTTCGCAGTGACGTCACAGAATGCATGGAGTTACTTCAGGAATTCTTGGCTGAGAACTGCAAACGAGAAGAAGAGTTTCTGTGTCCATCCAAACTTGTGAGACGATATCTGACCGAGTTTCATCAACAATATTTACGTTCGCTTGAAGATGAACTGAAACGCTTTGACGTTAAGGTTCAAGAAGGCAAGAGCGAAGATACTATGACTATTACTGGAAAGAAGGGGGGCTTAGGCCCATGCAAGAAACGTTTACATGCTCTCATAGCCGGTTCAGAGTCAAGGAAGTTTGATATTGAACAGCCCGGTCTTCGTAAGTACTTTTCAAGTGGAAATGCCGACCAGCTGGTTAAATCAGTGGAGAGGGACAAGAAATGTGTAATCCAAGTTGACTTGAACTTCGGTCCAGAGCGAGGTAACGTCAAACCTATAGGGTCAGCAGTCGCGGCCACGGATGACGAAGATTCCACTACAAGTAGTGACGACGACGACTTCGCAGGGGGTGGTGCTTTCGCAATCGATGCCAACGCTTGGGTATCTCCCCATGGACATAGGATTTCATGGAATGCTGGAGACATTGCAGATGTGAAGGTGAGGCTTCACACCAAAGCGTGCTATTTGCTACTCTCTAATGTATGCTCTTGGTGGACGCCAATCATTTATTGCGTTTCTTCAGGAGCCCATTACCAGGAGCGTGATTCTCCCATACTTGGTCTGTCCATCAGCACAGTCGCAAAAGTGTCTATTTTTAGATTCCCTTTTTCCGCGAAACAAACAAAGGGTGTCTTTTCTGACCAATCGCAATGTGAGATTTATTACGTCTCTGACAAAGTAACGTGCCAGAAAACGCTGTATGGCTCACACTGAATACTCATAAGACTGAAGGAGCTCAAGTCAATTTAATACGATGCCAGAAATTCAAACACGGTTTGTGGCTTAGTAATTACTTTTATTAAATTTGGAGGATGTTCGGCTTCTTTATCGTTAAGACAGAAATGGTTTAAGCTGTCTTGGACCACGTAAATACGGAAAACGGACTGTGCCAATAGTTTTTCCGCCATATTTTTCGCTTCTGATTTTCGCAGTCATCATGGTAATTGCTTTTCGCGGGAAATCGGGATCCAAAAATAGACACTTTTGTGACTGTGCTGATGGCAGGATGTACCGTACAATCACGCTCCTGGTAATGGGCTCCTGGTTTCTGGGATCTCCTATTGACTCTGTATTGCATTTCAGCACATCTATGAAAACCATTTGCTTCCACTCACGGTTTGCATAACTATGATTGGATACGCATAGTATTAAACTTGATATTTCCTTCTTATCCCGCCTGCAAAAAATGTCCAGCTAATCTGAGCTTCAGGCGTGGCATTTAAAATGATGAGCCATTTTATAGGGGCAGGTTCGGTGAATCTGATGTGAACCCAGAATATGAAACAGACAAACATATTCGGGCATTGTAAAAGGTTTGAACCCAGGAGTATCGGTAGTTCGTCTAGTTTGATCGTCCGGGTGAGGGTAGTTCTGAAAAGAACTGTTGTTGGTGACTGACGTTTCGACAACCTGAGCGGAAGTCATCTTCAGAGTCAAGTGAATAGTGTTTGTCAGACGATGATGTTATAAGTCTGGTCTGTATTCGGGCATTGCTGCGTATAGGAAGTTCCGCACAAATGATGTTAGGCAAAGGAACAGGTTGAAAAGGGATTCTAACCCATGATCTCGCGAATATTCTACCAACTGAGCTATCCAGTCATCCACACTTGAAGGAGGCCGATAGTGGATATCCAGCCGTAACAAGGGCGTATATGGATCCACTGGTGGCCAGCTCCCAGTATGGGTGGCTAGATACAATAAAAAAGAAGTCCAAAAATAATGTTCCAACATCTTTTTCTACTTTTAGCCGAAGGTGCATGCGTTGGTCAGCCCACAAGGAATATGCACGCAGGTGATTGCAAAAGCTGCTCAGTCAGCGGGTTCCCCCATCCAGATAGGATCACCAAACGCTGGCGAAATTGCTGTTAGCCCAGGATTTTCCCCAACCTGCCGTCACGTTATTTTAACGACTTGTTGCCCTTGGAACAACGGCAGTGGGGAAGCGGTGAGTTTGGAATCTTTGTTCGAGCTTGATGCACTTTTTTTCCGAAAGGATATGTGAGCGTTTCTGATAAGTGGTGTTTCTTCTTACTAGACTCTTAGAGCCATTATTCAAAAGTGCCTCCAGAAGGTTGATGAGCTGAGAGGAGATTCCGTGGCGTTCCCCGTTATTGGCACAGGTCAACTTCAATTCCCTCCGAATGTGGCCTGTAAAATTATGGTAGATGAATCCATAAGCTATTGTCAGACTCATCAGTCCTCCAACGTAAAAGATATCAGATTTATCGTCAATCAACAAGACAAAAACCTGATTGCAGCCTTTCAACAAGAGATGCAAAGTACACAATCCAGATACAAAAGCAAAGCTCTTCCCAAACGTGGTGGTTTATTACGCTTTTTATTGCCACGTCCTAGGATGGGCGGTTACCACCTTGGAACAGGCCTTGTTAAAGTTGTGCAAGGGGACTTGACCGAAGAAAACACGGATGCCATAATCAGTATGAATGGTAAAGACATGGCACTGGAAAATGCTGGACAATCGAGCAAGGCAGTAGGTAAAGCCGGTGGGTCACAGCTTCTTGAGGAGTGCAGAAAACTAGCACCGCAGCCCGGGGGAACGCCTGTAATGACCTCTGGGGGTAATCTTCCAAGTCGTCATGTCATTCACCTCATTCCAGAAAAAAACTACCCAAGCAAGCAGCATCTTCAGCAGTGTCTAGAAAAGTGTTTCGAGCTGGCAGAGGCACAAGGTTTGAAATCAATCGCATTACCGGCCGTTGGTACAGGAAATATTGGGATGTCAGCCCAGGATTCTGCCGATTTGACCTTTCAAGCATTGCGTAACACGGTTGGAACGTTTCGCAGCATTCGTGTGGTCAGAGTTGTGATTTTTAAGAGCAAACCAGATATGCTGCAAACGTTTCAAGAGGAGCTTCTCGGATACGTGTTCGCAGACCGAGATGAAAAGGTGCAGTCTTCAAAGAGGAGCGACGCCAATAGCAGTAATCCAAAAAGACTCAGGAGCAGTGCGTCGACAACTAAAAGTTCTGTTAGCATATCTGTCACTGGGAGAAACAAAGCGGATACGGACAAAGCAGTAGATGCCATAAAGAAAGGCTTTTCTGAGGCTTGTACTGCACAGACTGTTGAAAGCAAAGTCATCAGTAAGCTGTCGGACAGGCAAATTGGTGTTCTCCAGAAAGAAGCAAAACAGTGTGACGTTCAACTGGAGATTAAAACAGACAAGAACCACATTGATGTCCGCGGTGCACCCACTGAAGTCTCCGGGATGGTAGGCAAGATCTGGAAAGAAATAAATGAAAGAACGACAAAAGACAGAGATCGTGATCAGGCTAAGCTGATTTCCAAGAATGTAGAATGGAGATATGAAATACAAGGAAACACGATGCTTTTTGATTGGAAGACCAACGCACAGATTGAGGTGGCGCACACAAAAAATTTTCCCACCGTAAATGTGGCCCTGATGGGAGATGAATTTGTCATCAACTTGAGGAACCATACAGGTGTTGGACAGCAAACAAAGCAAGAAATAACGGTGCATCGAAAGGTGAAGGGAGGGGAGGAAGGTAAGCTGTCATTTCTTTTTGTGGGTAGTGTACTGTGTAGTGCTCTTGCCACTATGGATTCGTTACTTTGGTATGACCCGGATTTGGATTCGAGATCTGGGATCACATAGATCATGAAGCATCAAAGGAACTAATGAATCCACTCTGGACAAGGATTTATCCTTTTGATGCGCCATGATCTGAGTGATCTCGGACCACAAATCCAGATCCGGGTCAGACCAAACAAACCTTTTGTCGTCAGATGTACAAGAATGAGTGAGTGAGTGAGTGAGTGAGTGAGTAAGTGCCAAGTTCGCAGCGCTTGCATAAATCACTGACGTGGCTCTGTTGAAAGCGTTCTTGAACATCAAAGAATAAGCCTTCGGAAAATACGGGTTTCGTTCGTTATTTGAACCGTGACATTTTTAACTCGTGGATACGCGAAGCGTATTTGCGAGTTTTTGTGGGGACTTCGATATGCAAATTGTCACTCACTCACTCACTCACTCACTCACTCCAGTGTAGACATCTTCGTAATTAGTCGGATAGAACTCGGGGGCACCGATATGAAGACGACAATTGTCGTGACCGAAGTCACGGAAGTCTGTTGATGAAAGTTCACGCTGAAAGTGTATCGTACCGTTGCCAGAGTTTGTAATGATTTTGTAGCTTAAGACGACGATTAGCGAGGCCCTGTTAGGGGTAAATTTCGACAAGCGACGTGGCCTTGAAACGGCGACATAAAGGACCTGAAATGGCGACGAACGACGAGCCGCTCACGGGAAATTACGACAGCGACCTTCGACCTTCCGAAATTGCGACGTGAAAAGGTTTGAAACTCAGACGCGCGACATAAACAACCTCACTAACAGGGCCTCATTAGCGGTCTTACTAAAATAAAAGGAGTTTAAATGTTTCCAGTTAGGACAATGACCAACTTGGAGACTGAATTTCGTGAGCCTTTTACTCGGCCAGGCGCTAAACGTGAACAGATGATAACTATTCGCTTTTCCGACATCGACCGCCATCGACCGCCCCCAAGATTACAAGCAGTATATGAATTTCAGTTGGCTCGAAAGTGATCTGAAGATGAGAAAATCTCTTGCTAATGTAGTAAGCTTTGATGAGAACTCATAGAGCGAAATTAGCACTTGAATGAGAATTTATTTGAGCGAAATGAGTACTCGTTATTGAACGAAACTACTACTGAAAACAGAATAAATTGACGAATCCATGATGTGAAACCGAAGAACTTCTGCGGCCAACCTGGATAAGAAACATCGCATGGAGGACTTTTCTACTGATTTAAGTGTTAGTACTAACAGGAATGGAGTTGGAAAAGTATTGGGACGGTCAAGAAGTATGTCAACGCTTACCATTAAATATAGAGGCGCATGCCGTGACGGAGAACCAGGGTTCGAAAAGAGTAAGTCATGTAGAAAATGTATTAAGCGTTATATTATATACAATACACCACAAGCCGTTACAATGAAACGTTTTCTGTCTATTGATTTCCGAATTTACCTTGAAGTGAACTAGATTGTGTTGAAGTAGACATGTTGGAAAAATAGGCTTACCTGTTTTGCTTACTGTTGTGTGACTCATCATGTTTACATTGTAAAAACAAGAAGTTATAAGGATAAAAACAAAGATGTATTGCTGTATTAATGATGGCAAGTGTGATTTTTTTAAGTGCAACACTGAATATATATACCACTGATAACCTAAAATGAGATGGTAATGTAAATAAACTAATTCAACTTGATAAAGGATTGAGAGTCTTAAGGATTTTAAGATCATCACGTCAGCTGGGCTATCCTACATGGTTTTGTTCATTATCAGCTGCAGAATCAAGGTGGATATTTCTGTTGCATACATTGAATAGACTTGTAGACAACAAAAACTATAATGATGATAAAATTGACAATGTCATGGCAACAAAATTCAGACCTTATTCAGAAGGACCCTGTTACTTTGAACACACAGACAGTGAGCAGCAGGATACCAGAACTACATTTGGTTTCGGTGCCATTTAATCCTGTACCCTTATGTAAAGTTATCAAATTTTTTAACAACTCTATGCTTGCCACCTGCCTTATAACTGATGCCTAGTGTAGTCAAATGATTGGCGTCATGTATTCACTGTATGTTTATTTCAAAAAGCTACTCAGCTCCCTGGTCACTTTTATGTTGTGATTATAGATTATTAAAATTATCTTCAAGTTCATTCAATCACAACTCTGAAAAAACACCTCATTAATTTTTAAATTATTTCTTTTTTCTCTGTTTTGTAAACATATCCACGAGTTCACCATAGTCCTACTTTGATTTGAAAGACATGACTGACGCGAGAAGTGCGAGCGGTTCCAGCGTCCTATTCTTGCTTCTCTAAGCACTTGGGCAGCTCTTAGAAAAACGAAAAATAGTTCGATATATTTAAAATTCGTTGATGGGAAATGACTAAAAAGTAAAGGCAAAGAAAGAGTTTTGAGCTCGAGATAGCAGAGAGTTTGAAATAGCCAAGGTCGAGATAACGGGTTTGGCGCTGACATTATGAAGATGAAATTAATAAAGCTTAAACAATATGATGAAGGTGATAATGTTCTTACTTTTATTTTTCTAAAGGAATTCCTCTTCCAAAGAACTGGACACCAATGCCCTCAGGTCAAGTGACTGTGCACAAGGTGTTGTTGCATCCTGGTTCAAGTGAATATCAAAATGTCGCCAGACAGGTTCACACCACTGCCCCAGGAGTGAATATTCAGAAAATCGAGCGCATCCAAAATCCGCATCTTTATCAGTCCTACACGGTAAGAAAACAGACCATGGATAAAACCAATGGAGGAAACAATGAACGTGCACTGTTCCACGGAACGGACGGCAAAAATATCGCTGCTATTAATACGCAGGGATTTAACAGGAGCTTCTGTGGAATTCACGGTTAGTATTTTGTACTTATTGACCGAGTTGAAGGGCCGAAGAGGAAAATATTTGGCTTTCTCGTGCAATAAGCATTTTATCATATGGCCTCCGCTTTTCTTGTATTTTTTCATTTATTAGCGGCTGTATCTCGCGGGGCTGTGCATGCGTATGGCCGAGCGGATCTTTGCTGCTTTGCTTGGGCCATGACGTACCGCTCTCGTCCGGGTTTTATTCCGTGTAATGTTTTTCAATGAAGCGCGCGCAGGGCCGCAGGGGTCTTATCAAATGTTATTATATCTACAGCCCCTGGATATGAAAAAACCCGCGCTCTGATTGGTTTCCTACTCACAGGCTATCAGCTCGTAAACCATGAGTACAGAGAACGGCCATCATGGCTGAAAGATGTGTTGAATTAGACGAGCAGAAATCCTATTCTTGCTTGAAAAGAATGTACCAAAAAATTCTACCAAAGCAAATAACTATGAGATGAAGTTATTCGACGGTAAGGGAGCAAATTATATTAGCAAGATTGACGCGATATTTCGACTTTTTATCACTAGCTAAAATAAAACTCTTACAAACTGCCGCCATTTTAAAACATCCATGGAGCATGTAAACTGGTTTTTTATTTTACTTCTGGCTAGTATTTCGCTTTTAATTTCTTATAGGCTGGTGTGCTAACTAACAGAAATTTGACAAGTATATTAAAGAGATGTTCAAGAGCAATCCGAAATCTTGTTTGAAGCATTTTTATACATCGGCTCCACAACGACATGGCATAACAACAACATTGTTCTGTTACAAAACAACAACAAAATCAATTATTTTCAGGCAAACTAGTTCCAATTTTTATAGAGATACTATAGAACAATTATAATTTTACTCCATCGCGTCGTACATGATAATTAGGCCATGTACGGTACAACTCGATTTCTTGAAATAATTGTTAAAGGCCGAGACACACTAGACTACAAGTCACTACGACAAGTCTTTCCATGTGTAGTGCTTGCAAAACAATTTGCTGCGACACAACGCCGGTTTGGTGCACACAGTGTTTTCGTATTAGGAGGGCTTTTTGAAGTAACGTAAGGCTGAAGTACGCAGATTTCTTTATTTCTTCTTTGCTTCAGTTTTGGAAACCATCGATCGATCCAGCTTTGCAACCAAAGGAATGCGCGTCTTTTCTTGTAGTGTCTTTCTCCTGCAGTGATTTTTATCCCTCAGGATTCTGTTTTCTTCATAGATTTGAATTAACATTTTAGTTGTTTTTGCATTCTATGTTGAAGGGGACGAATCAGATATATCGGTTTGTTTATCTGCCAATTAATCAGTCGCCATTTTATACGGGTTATTAAGGGATAATTTTGTCGCAGCGACTCGTTGCAAGAGGCGTACACACGGTGCGGCAACGCTGCTTTCGCTAATGTTGTCAATGCAATTAATCCCACGAATTAAAACTGCTTTAAATTCGTGCAACTGATCGCAGCAAAAAAATCTTCCGCATCTACAATGATTTTCACAAAAAATAATCGTGTCACACGCAGCAAATTGTTGCAAATTGTCCCCGTTGCCTTTGCTGACTATCTCCCAGTCTAAAGGCGTCTTCTGCAATGTCCTTATTTTGTCGCAGGAACGGCTTACGGACGCGGAGTCTACTTTGCAAGAGACGCCTCCTATTCTATGGGATACGCGGGGAGTGGTGTTGGTGGGCGCTTCATGTATCTTGCCAAGGTT
Organism: Ricordea florida; assembly: GCA_949710005.1. Lineage (NCBI taxonomy): Eukaryota > Metazoa > Cnidaria > Anthozoa > Corallimorpharia > Ricordeidae > Ricordea > Ricordea florida. Next base: position 32,841,470 of record OX453276.1, on the reverse strand, counting down.
CTTGTAGGACAGTACTGTGCTGGCAACTCAAGCATGATCATACCTCCTCCGAAAAATCCTATTATGCCGGAAATTTTATACGATTCTGTTGTGAACAATATAAATAACCCTGAAATTTTTGTTGTATTCTTTGATAATCAGTGTTACCCTGAATATTTAATTACCTTTTATTAGGTCGCGGCCTCCGCGATCGGTAGGTAATAAAGAGTTAAAGCATTACTCGACGACGACGTCGACTAGGACGGCACCAAGCAATGGCGTTGATGATCATGAATAGAACAGTAAAACTCCACGAGCAAAACACAGCTTGTTAGGTTTCCTCGCTCTCTTCTTCAAACGAACGTGAATTGACCAGTTTTCGAGAAGACGCGAGTGGACAACGGCAAAAATTGGTCAGAGACATTCTCAATGAAATGCTCACAATAACGACTTGAAAATTCTACAGTTTGAAGGAAAAATGAAAACAAATTGAAGGAAGCCTGCTGCCAGCAACACTGGAGGAAAATGAATTCATTGTTTCAATAGTGCCGTCCTCGACCTCGTCATCTTGTTCGATTTAGCTCCTTAGTACAGCGATGAAAGCGCATGTGGAAACTGTCATGTACTCTTGTAAAACGTTTTCCGTACTCTGTAAATCAATAACACTGTTTTGAGAAAGGCGCGAGTGTGAAATTGCAAAATAGAATGAAATGCAAATTGGAATAATGATAAGATAATATTGTACGAGAAAGCTTTTTGTTTAATCTTCCAGTTGTTCTGTAGAGAAAGGCTAAGAAACGTGAAAGCCTGTACTTTGTACCTGCTGTGTCATTGTGTCTTTTATTGACAATATTGTTTGGAGCTGCTCTTATTTGGCTGTACTCGTATAACGCGGCGTACATGCGCCAAGAGCTCTGAAGGCCGAAAACCTTAATCAGAAATCCTGAGACCGAAGAAATATTCCTGAAGACATGAAGAAGGGGAGAAAGTTGAAACTTTCGTTAATACTAGTCTAGCAAGAAAATAACTAACAATATTCTAAATAACATGATTTTCTAGAGGATTTTTCTTTGATGACTGGATGCACCAAGAGTTGCGAACCCTGTTTGTGAAACCAAAGTAGTGACAGAGTCCGAAGTGAGACAATATGCGAGTTTCATTTGACTTTCAAATTCACTTCTCTCTCTTATGAGTGAATTGAATGCAAAATCAAGCACAGTGGCGGGAAGGTTTAGCTGCCAAAAAATGATAATACTATCTGTGAATATCTTGGTATGTTGTCATTTTTTATGTCATCAGGGAAAAATCCCTTGGAAATGTCAATCGACGATTTGTGTGTATAACAAGTAGATCATATTTGCACTGCTGATAGTACGCAATTAAAGTTTTAAGGTTTATGGTTTACATTGATACTGCGAGAGTCAAAACCTCAATAATATTAATGTCCTATCTGCCAATCATATTAATAATGTCAGAGTACAGTAAGGCCCACAACGCAGGTACATGGAGTCATCCACTGTTTCCATGGTGACATCCTAGATAAATCCCCGAGTGAATACTGATCAACTGTTCAATTCTCCTTCTAAATTACGCTGTATTTGCTCGGAAATTAAAGGGAGAATTTCACACCAGATCAGAAGTTACTTACAGTTTTGCAAAAATAATGTCTTCCGATATCTCTCCAGTTATTGAGAGCGACCCTTTAAAACTCTGCAATCTTCTGCCAAAAAAATGTCTGCAAAGTTTTCCAAAACTGTTTTCTGTAAAGTCTCTAAAAATTTACTTCGTTTACACGTGGGACTACATGAAAACATTTCTTCCGTCTTACCTTCTTCAACAGACGCTCTACATCTCTAAGTTTGTTTTTCAATGACTTGCTTGGCTTACTCTTGTGGCCTCCGGCATTGTCATCTCGACAATTAAGCCCGAATTTTGTCCGAGTGATTGGCATAGTTCTTCTTGAACGCTGTTTTATATTCTCACAAGCCGTCAACCATGTTCGAGCCCACTGTATCAGACCAGTGGTTGTCCTTTGAGGGAATAATTACTGGGATGCCTCGTCATGCCTGTGGCAATCCCAGTTTTAAATCGTGGTTGTTTTTTTTTTCCTGTTTTCTCCAGTTAGAAAATTGCATTTTTGCGCAAGATTGCCTATACTAGGGTTAACAATGACGTCACCCGAGAGCTGTAGAGACTCAAGTAGAATACTTAATTGATTTTAATGGCGGTGAAATGGATGTAACACAAAAGCTGTTTTATCTGACTTATTCGACCACATTAAAAATATGCAAAATCTGGGCCATTTGTGACATAAAACAGAAGGCGACTCTGCTGAGAAGTTTAACTGTTCTATTTGGGCAGACTGACAAGCCTTCTTCGTGAAGGCCTTAACTCCTCTTCCACTTGCACGAGGTGAGAGGAGATTCCACATGAGGGCTACTCGATACGCAATTGAGTTTTTCATGTAGTAACTATTAGAAAAAGGAACAGTTTATGTATTTGCATATCTTGAATTATGTGTACTCTCGTGTCTCTTTATCATGAATTCCATACATGGAGGTGTTATCTGGAAATATATCTTATATGTAAATTTCTCGCCCCCTCTCAACGATGCAAACAAATCCTCCGGGTTAGGTAGCGAATGTTGATCAACTTCTAAAACAGAATTCACGGTCACTTTATAATCTCTGCATAGCCTCACTGAAACTCCGTCTGATTTAACTACCGGAACAATTGGTGCTGCCCAGTTAGCAAAACGAACTTTCTCTGAAACTTCATATCTAACATGCCATCTAACTCTTTCTCTATCGCGTCCTTAAGTGCGTGCGGCACTGACCAGTGCGCCTGGCTTGACAAACAATTGAGCCCTAACTCCTTTTAGCGCACCGAGGTCATAATTAAAAACTTACGAGTGTCCCTCTAAAACAAGGTTACTACTCATCCTCGTGATGGATGACCAATCCAGTTTAATGTCTCTAAGCCAGTCGCGTCCTAATAAACTTGGGCCATTTCCATCGATTACTTGTAGCGGAAGCTTGTGAGTATTATTTCCATACTTCATGTCTACCACAGCTTGCCCAACAATCTTTAGCGCCTCTCCGCGGTAGATCTTCAATTTGATGTTTGAACTCTTTAACCTCAAGTCGAGAATTGACGACATGAACACCCCCCCTCGACATGACGCTGACCGACGCTCCCGTATTCAGCTCCGTATTCAATTCTTTTCCATTCATCTTGACGGGAATCAGAATGGACGGCTCGGGCGCGGTATGTCAAGTCAAGTAACGTATCTTTATTTAACGAGGGTGGCACATTAACCCTATACCAGTTATCTACCATAAGGCCCTCGAAACGTGTGCACGACATATGAAACCAGAGGTAGAGGTAGAGGTAGAACCACTACACCGGAAACTACGTCCCCGACTCTTTTCGAACAGTGTGTGGGTTCTTTAACGTCCCATAGATAATAAGGAACAAGTATGGTGAGACTGACCTACATTTCATCGTCCTTATCCGAGAAGACTAGAAAGTCTAACCGTTTTACAGATGTCCGATGATTGCAAAGGCAGCACTTTCTCCTCAGACTCTGAGTGTTGGTCCGAGCGGGGTTTGAACCCGCAGCCTCTCGCACGGTTGTCCAGTGCTCTACCAACTGGCGAGGAGAGAGTGCCGCTCCTCTTGCTCATCTTCGCTGTCGCCTTTGTCCACATAGCTCACTGGTTTGGCTTTCTGATTGGCTGGTGGGCCCTGGCTTAACGCTTTCTTTTTGCTCTTTTCTTCTATGTGCTGTTTATCTTTAGAATACCGGCATTTTTCGTCCTTGATCCGGCACGTTTGGGGTGGAAGTGCTCCACAGCAATGGAAACTGGGCTTGCTTTTCTTCGTTGACGGATGTGCTTGTGGCATAGCATTGATAGGGCTTACTTGAGGCGTTGGCGCATTCCGGAAATGGTTAGCCTGTTTTTCGACAGATTCCATCGCCACAACCTGAGCCTCTAGTGCCTTTTTCCATGTCAAATCTTGTTCAGCGAGTAAACACTTTTGAATGTTCTTGCTTCTCAAGCCACAAACAAATCGATCCCTGAGAGCCTCTTCTAGAAATGCTTTGAACTGGCATCTCTCCGAGCACTTTTTGAATGCAGCGCTGTAGTCTACCACGCTCTCTCCTTCCAACTGTGAAAGTGGAATCGTTTCGCGCTCAAGATCGGTTTCGGTTTAAAGTGATCCGCCAGAGTCTCCTTTAGTTCGCTTAGCTTGAAATCCGACGGTTTCCCGGGGGTCTTTAAGTCGCGCAAAATGTTGTATACCTTGCTGCCCACGGACGTGAGAAACACTGCCACGATCCTTTTCTCGTCTTCGAGATCGTTGGCCACCACATATCGGTCAAACCGCTCTGCATAGGAGCTAGGTCCAGTCCTCTGTGGCAGGGTTATAGGACTCAATCAATCCTATTGGCATTGACATTCTCGTTGCCAGTTGTCGTGTTCTCAATGACTAAAATGCGTTTGCACTACAGAGAAGTAAGACGTGCTTTCTCATTGAAGGTTTATTAAATTTCTCTCAAATATTACACAATACCAGGAGCCCATCATTCAAGGATATAGAGAAACACATGCTTAATCTCGTGGTACACAATGGATTACATCACAGCCAGGAGCCCATCACCCAGAGCCTCCATACACACTACATCCTTGAGTCAACCTTTGCTCGTATCTTTTTATTTTTAGAACAGTCTCAAGAGAATATTTCGTGAGATGCTATCACTGGTTTGTGACTGCATGTGACGTAAAAGAACAACTATGTTCTGATTGGACAGTACAATGCATTCGCGGGAATTCGAAGGACTAAGAATAGAAAGATACGGGCAAAGGTTGTCTCCTAGGGTTTATAAGGGACATGGAGGCCCATAATTATAAATACCAATGATAGATGTCAAACACTACAGAGGGGACAGAGGATAACTGCTAATTACAACAAAACATCCTCGAAAACTCAATAACAACAACAACAACAACAACAACAACAGTTTTTGTAGGAACAAAAGACAGTTATCGAAGCTTTGGATCGATTGCTAAAGAGCTTGAAATATCATAAGACGCTACCCCAAAAATTCCAGTATGGTGCAGTTTTCGTTCCTTGAAAGCCGAAGTACGAAGCTACCGAGAATAAATTTCAAGGGGATTTCCCAAGTAGAAACGAAACTACAAACTGCAAACGGCGAAATTTCGAGCGTTACGCTGGGAAAAAGTAATAGACCTTGGTTCAGTCTCGGGCGCAAGTTATATCATTCCACATTGCCATGTCCTTTGCTTTTGCCATATGTATATATGAAAGACCGGGAAATCTTCGATCCGGGAAGCCTCGGAAATTTTTTCGGCTTTCCTTCGCCATTATGTTCGGCCCGTTCTCCCGCGGGTTCGGGAACTCGTCCCAGGCTTGAGAATTTGCTTAGCGGAATTTCAAATATTAACCAGTGGTAACCACAGGTTAGAAAGTGCGGGCCTAGATGCACTTCAGGGAAGGTACTGGAACGAGAGTGTCTAATTTTAGATTACAAAATGTACATTCGTGTGGACGTTTTTTGGGAAGTTTGCATTGAGTTGTAGTGGATCAGCTCCGTAAATCGAAACATGTCAAGCAGTGGTTTACCAGAAAAATTAACCGTCCAAAAACTGAACAGTATAAAATATAACGCAACTCACCTTATCTTTACGGCAATATGAATTTAAATACATCGTGAAAAATCTTCACAATGAGAGCAAACCGTCTCAAAAGCAACACCTATAAAACAACTTCTCCAAAACGTAACGTTTGCAATCTTCCATGCCTCGATTTTATGTGACAAACTGTTGAGATTGACTCATTTTTCGCATTGTGAGATTGACTCATTTTTCGCATTCTTATCGTTCTTGGAGAATGGATTTTTCTTTTCCGGTGTTACGACAAACTGTCGTGATTGACACATTATTTGCATTCCGATCGTTCTTAGTGGAAGAACAAAATTTTAAACTTCCGCTTTGTGCTTGCCTGTTATTAACGTGGCGCGCACGCGTAAAACGCAATCCGCTGGTCACTGTCAAGATTAGGGTTGCGGGCCTCTCTTGGGCCCGCAACTAGTTAGAACGACCTAAAATATCTTTTGCAGCGCGATTAAGCCCCAAACAGAAGGTAAGAACACTCCTTCTTTTTGCCATTGCCATATCTTCTCTCCGAAAACAGCTTTTCGACATAATTTTGGGGTTTAAAAACATTGAAATTGCGCCGACACGAGTGATCTTTTAGACAAGCAGTTAGTGAAATCTTTATTTTTGTTTTTTTTTTATTTTATTTTGGGGGTGGTCCGTAGATGAGACCGTAGGGGGAGTTTGTGGACCGGTCCGGAGGTAGTCCTTGGACCCGGTCCGTAATGAGGGTCCGCAGACCGGAGATCAGTATTTTCGGGTTACCGTGATGGGGGTGGTAAAATATATAGCGATGTAACACTAAAATGCATAATTCTCTACAACAAACCATCATATGTGCAACACTTTTAGGAGCCACCACATCTTCAAAACTGTTAGTTAAAGTTAGTGTTAGTGTAAGTGTTGGAGTGAATAATTCCTATTATTTCTGAACTAAAACCAAGACGCAAATCTTCAGAGGTTCAACTCGTTTTAATCGTGACGAACTTCCCTGGTACAGATAAATCCTAGACTAAACGAATATCACAAGAGCGATTTGCGATGAAGAAAAGACTCCTAGATTCCAATAGAGATTCAACATGTGCTATGACGAGTGTATTTAAATTGTCGCGAGTCGAGAGTCGAGAGTAAAATGTCGAGAGTCGAGAGTAAAATGTCGAGAGTCGAGGGTAACATGTCGAAGGTCGAAGACAGAATTTTCTTTCCCCAGCTTTTCTTTTTTTTTTTTTGAGTGAATCGTTGCGTAAGCACGGCCAAATGAGTTCTCGCTCCTTATAGTCTTATCTTGGGCGGTGATACCTACAGCGCTGTTTGTACTGTCACGCAAACGTAAACCCTTATCAGAGAAAACATGCACGCTAATTTTCATTTCTCGATATTCACGCTCATTATCCCCATTTAGGACTGTAGAACATTATTATAAACCAGTAACTATCTTTGTTTTCATTATTTTCATGCCATACACGAACACAGTGGATTGAAATAGGGTTACATAAAGTACTAAAGAATAGAGGATGGCATGTCTGTAATCTAATCTTAGCCTTCAATGCCTGCCTGTTTGTTCATTGCCTGCCCGATATATAATCATTGGATACTTATTTAATGGAGCTCTAGAGCAGGTTGCAACAGTAGCCATTTTGGCGTTCATTCTGTTGCTTTTTGTAGAATTCTTAATGGCTTTCCTAAAAAAAAAACAGGGAAAAATCACACATTTTTTTTGCCGTTCTCAAGAAAAACAAACGTGTTTAAACGTCGCGTGACTACTCGGTGACACTAGAGAGAACTGACTTTACGTTTGCGTGACAGTACAAACAGCGCTGTTGGTATCACCGCTCAAGACTATACGGAGCCAGAAGTCATTTTTGCCGTGTCATGCAACGCGTTACTCAAAAAAAAAGAAAGAAAAGCTAGTGAAATAAATTCTGTTTGATTTTTATTTTTCACTTTATTTTGATATATTTTTACGTTACCCACGACCCTCGACATGTTACCCTCGACTCTCGACATTTTATTCTCGACTCTCGACAATTACATGTACTCTGCTATGATTGTCAACCAACTTAACTGAGACTAAATTTCTCGATACTCGCATTCCTGACATAACGAGCCGTTACATAACAGTCACACAACGTGACTCTTCACGTGCCGTAATTTTCCTTTTCGACAGTAGGGGCGAATTACTGGAGGCCAATCGACTTGGGGTCTAATCGACTGGATATCTTACATTTATACCGCGAGAGGCAAACTTATATTAATGTTTGATCTACCAATCATATTAATAATGTCAGAGTATAGTAAGGTATACAACGCGGGCACATGCACTCATCCACTGTTTCCATGGTGGCAGCCGAGATAAATCCCTAAGTGACTTCTGATCAACTGGTCAATTCTCCTTTCAGAGTATCCTGTGGGAGAATTTGACACTAGATCAGGAGTCACGGTTTTGTAAAAACAATGTACTCCGATATCTCCCCAGTTTAATATTGAGAGCCACATTTTGTAACTACCATCAAAATGTTCCTTAAAATCTGCAATCCCTGCCAAAAAATGCCGGTGCAAATTGTTCTAATCCTGTTTCTGTAACTTGTGGGCTATATTTGTGTGGCGTTTGTAGCCTGTTTTAGCCGCCATATTTCAATCCCATTGGGTCAAAGATCTCAGAGAAAGGTATTTAACTAAACTAGAAGCATGACTGTTTGAATGTAACATACTAATGAATAGCAATAGAGTCATTGTAATATGCCTCGTTCTTCAAAAGTCTTCGACACATGTAAATGAAGTGTCCAGGAATTCTAACAATCGAATAATATTCCTTCCGTACACGTGGGATTACGTGAAAACATTTCTTCCCTCTTACCTTCTTCAACAGACGCTCTACATGTCTAAGTTTGTTTTTAAAGACTTGCTTGGCTTATTCTTGTGGCCTCCTGCGTTGTTATCTCGACGATTAGGCCCGAATTTTGTCCGAGTCGTCGGCATAGTTCTTCGTAAAAGTTATTTTATTGGTTAGTTTATTCATCTTCTCAGAAATCTTCAACCATGTTCGAGTCCGCTGTATCAGGACAGCAGATAACCTATCAGGGAACAATTCCATGTACCAGGGAGGAGAGGTAAGGGATATAGAGGATAGCTGGTAATTATAACAAAAAATACTCGAAAACTTAATAATAATAATAAAAAATTTTTCCTAGGATCAAAAGACAGTTATTCATTTCTTGGGTTGCCTTAAGCGTTTGAAATATCATGAGAAAATGTGAAATTCTTCTAGTCTCATCACGCTACCCGGGAAAGTCAAACATGGTGCAGTTTTGGTTCCAAGAAAACCGGAAGTGCGGAATTACCACGAACAATTTCAAGAGAATTTCCCAAGGAGAAGCAAAACTGCAAGGCAGATTCGAAAGACAGCTAAAGACGTCAGTTTCCCTGGAAGACAGAGAAAAGTCTTAAAAAGTAATCTTCTAAGGTACTATATGATCGTTTCGCTCTTGCTTGTCGAAGTTTTGATTCTGGTGGTAAAATGTGAAGCGATGTAACACGAAGATGTGTAATTCTCCACAACAAACATTGATTATAGTTTAAAATGTAATCGAAGGAAGCCTCTTGAGGTATATTTGTGTGGCGTTTGTAGATTTTTTTAGCCGGTATATGTCAGACCCATTGATCAAAGATCTCAGAAAAAGGTATTTAACTGAACTAGAAGCGTGGGTATTTGAATGACTTTAGTGTGGGAATTTAATTCTACGAAATATGATGCAACAGTGCAAACCTTGCCAAAGATTCTCTGTTCTCGTTACTTTTAACAGGCATTGATGTCCACATTGTTTAGTCTAAGAAGAAGCATTATAGCTTTGGCGTATCTGATAGCATTGCTTTTTGGTTTGAGAAGAGTGTTTTCTGCCTAGCAGATCGGTGTTTGTATGTATGGTTTAGAGGTCAACACGGAAATACTGCATTGCTTCAATTTTTAGACTACAATCTTAAAAATTGATTCCTAGTGTACATCTTTTTTCGATGCAGGTGTAAAGCCCTTCCGCGATCACTGCAGTTTCTATTTTGTCTGAAAATATTACAGATGGATGAGGTGGATCATTTAGGTATGTCTACAACCCGGAAGTTGCCTGTTGAAATGGTCATGTGTACCTCAATGGAGCCTGAGTATTTTGCACGCCATTTAATTGACTTGCTCTAAATTTTGTGGTCACAAACGTCGAATGCTACGGACACAGTAATTCACAGCAATTCAGTGGTTGGTTTGTTAGACATTAGACGTTCAATCAGGCGGTATGGAATTCAATTGCTTAAGTCAACTCCATGCTCTCTTTCTCCACCCAGGTTTATTCATAGGTACCGGTAATATAATACTGAGGATAACCTTGCAATGAACTAGCATCCCATGCAGGTTGCGTTAGAAGTAACAGTACTTCTAGGTACTTTATGCTGGAGATAAGTTCTCGCCTTGCTGGCCTCATAGCTTGTGTGCCCCTTTACTGGAAAAAAAAGCCTATGCCTGCAATTAACAACATTTATAATATAGATATGTCGCGTTCCCAACCCCGAGTGCGATGAGCCAGGTAACGCCGTTTTTAAAAACCAATGCGTGCCAGATTTCTAAACTTGATTTATTTAAAATTCGCCCTCATGGCACGAGGTAGAAAACTATGATACAAATGAAGTGAAATGAGAACAGGCAAGAAAACTTACAAGAAATAAACAAGAAAACTTACGCTGTTCTGCTCCGGGCATGCAAGTGTTCACGATCAGAGATCGTTGTAGAACGAAAAAGAAAAGCTGTACTGGGCGTAGTGTCACTGTCGAATTGTGCAATTGTGAAAAGTGATTACGTGTGATAGGAAAATTCTTAGGGCGTCTAAAATTACAATCAGTAGATGAATCAAATAACAATTAAAAACGGAAGCGCGGCGTAACAAGCGTGACGAGCGTCACAAGATAGGACCCTGCGCACGCTCTGATTAGTCAAAAACCCATGTTTTATTAAAGAAATAGAAAACGTTTCGGTATTTCTATTAAACAATTAGATTATGAGCTCGAGATTTCTATCGCGTGATAGTTGACGAGGGCGCAGCCCGAGTCAACTATCACGCATAGAAATCGAGAGCGAATAATCTAATTGTTTTAGTATAAATCTACTAGTCGTTCAAAACTTTGCCTTTTCTGGAACAGCCTCGACCAGTACACTGTCTAAATTATCTTCACGGACACTTCGAAAACGTGAAGAAGCGGCCGCCATTACGCTACTCACTATCTATCACAGAATAGATAGTGAGTAGCGTAGCCAATCAGAGCGCGGCATTTGTGATAGAACGCTAGTAGATTTATACTAATGCGTTTTAGTATAAATCTACTAGCGTTCTATCACAAATGCCGCGCTCTGATTGGCTACGCTACCCACTATCTATTAAACAATTAGATTATGAGATCGAGATTTCTATCGCGTGATAGTTGACGAGGGCGCAGCCCTAGTCAACTATCACGCATAGAAAGTTGGTATTAAATGGCGTCAGTTTGTCGATCTGTGTGCTTTGTTGTTTCTGCTCTTGGCATGTAAAATCTATATCAAAGCGAATAAAGAAGCCTAAGCCGTGTATGACACTGTGATTAAAACACTCCGGGCATTTGAGAACACTCGAGAAATGTAGTCTGTACATTTCACTCGAGTTCTCAAATGCCCGTCGTGTTTTATCACAGTGTAATACACGGCTTAGGCTTCTTTATTTGTTAAATAAAACATAGAAATAGCGTGCTTTATTGTTTTTCGCCATTCGATATTTTTGTTAGAGTTGGCGAAAAATATTTTTGAAAAAATTCATGATAGAGTTCTCGAGGAACAGAGACAAGTTCCCGCCTTGCTGGCCTCATAGCTTGTGCGCGTGTTTACTAACAGAAAAGCCGCCTATGCCTGCAATTAAAAACATATAATACTCGATACGACGGCACCTAATCTTCGCGGGCTGTGTTTGGAGGGTTCGCTTTTGACCACGGTCCAGTACTATGCCAAAAGCCTTTAAAAGTACTAAGTTTGCCTTAGACAGCACTAAAGTCAGGTTCCACACAATAAGAGTTACAACGTAGCTGCAATATTAGCATGATTAAAATGAGCTGCGTGATTGAGATTCATAATTCTGATTCGCGTCAGCAAAAAAAAAACGCTCAAGTTAATAGCACTCGAAAACTAAGAATTTTTGTTTTGTTTTGTTTTGATTTTCTCTCGTAGTCTCCAAACTTTTTCTATCGCTTATACCGATGCAGAAAATATGACGCATGGCTGGTCCTGGAACCCCCTGAGTGTACTATTAAATAATTATTTTTTCAAAAACAAATTTTTTCCTCCTAATTTTCTCTTCCTGCTTGCCGGATTTGCATCCCTTTTATATGTACTCACGTCTTGCCCAATCCGAGACGTAAAATTTGCACTACCAATTACACAACAGCATCAAGAAAACAAATTCTATAGATTGAAGCTGTGAAATACTCACCAGTTAACAGAGGAACCAGAATATTCTATTCAGCTATAGTTTCGTGTACACATGCCGTGGGATCACATGCCGGCTACATGGTCACATTAGCTCCATGTCTCTAATTATTGATAACTGGATCTGAAAGTACATTAATCCACACAGTGAAGTAAATAAAACAGCACTGACCAGAGTATAGTACTGTTCTATGTCTTTCCAAACAATGGTAACACTGCATAGTTTAATTCACAGCTTTCCAAAGAATGGCAAGACTTCATGGTTTGATCCGCAGATGAAAACTTTAGAACCACACTGTATAGTAAAACAAACAGTACCACAGTACAGTACTGTTCAGTAGCTTTACAAAGAATGGTCACACTGCATGGTTTGATCCGCAGATGAAAACTTTAGAACCACACTGTATAGTAAAACAAACAATACCACAGTACAGTACTGTTCAGTAGCTTTACAAAGAATGGTCACACTGCATGGTTTGATCCACAGATGAAAACTTTAGAACCCCACTGTATACTAAAACAACAGTACCTCAGTACAGTACTATTCAGTAGCTTTGCTAAGAATGGTCACATTGCATGGTTTGATCTACAGATGAAAACGTTAGAACTACACTGTATAGTAAAACAAACAGTACCACAGTACAGTACTGTTCAGTAGCTTTACAAAGAATGGTCACACTGCATGGTTTGATCCGCAGATGAAAACTTTAGAACCACACTGTATAGTAAAACAAACAATACCACAGTACAGTACTGTTCAGTAGCTTTACAAAGAATGGTCACACTGCATGGTTTGATCCACAGATGAAAAAGTTAGAACCACACTGTATAGTAAAACAAACAGTACCACAGTACAGTACTGTTCAGTAGCTTTACAAAGAATGGTCACACTGTATGGTTTGATCCGCAGATGAAAACTTTAGAACCACACTGTATAGTAAAACAAACAGTACCACAGTACAGTACTGTTCAGAAGCTTTACAAAGAATGATCACACTGCATGGTTTGATCCGCAGATGAAAACTTTAGAACCACACTGTATAGTAAAACAAACAGTACCACAGTACAGTACTGTTCAGTAGCTTTACAAAGAATGGTCACACTGTATGGTTTGATCCACAGATGAAAAAGTTAGAACCACACTGTATAGTAAAACAAACAGTACCACAGTTCAGTACTGTTCAGTAGCTTTACAAAGAATGGTCACACTGCATGGTTTGATCCACAGATGAAAAAGTTAGAACCACACTGTATAGTAAAACAAACAGTACCACAGTACAGTACTGTTCAATAGCTTTACAAAGAATGGTCAGACTTCATGATTTGATCCACAGGTGAAAAAGATAGAACCACACTGTATAGTAAAACAAACAGTACCACAGTACAGTACTGTTCAGTAGCTTTTAAAGAATGGTCACACTGCATGGTTTGATCCACAGATGAAAAAGTTAGAACCACACTGTATAGTAAAACAAACAGTACCACAGTACAGTACTGTTCAGCAGCTTTACAAAGAATGGTCACACAGCATGGTTTGATCCACAGATGAAAAAGATAGAACCACACTGTATAGTAAAACAAACAGTACCATAGTACAGTACTGTCCAGCAGCTTTGCTAAGAATGGTCACATTGCATGGTTTGATCTACAGATGAAAACGTTAGAACTACACTGTATAGTAAAACAAACAGTACCACAGTATAGTACTGTTCAGTAGATTTCCAAAGAATGGCGTCATTTGATTTAAAGTTTCTTCATATAACTAATAATTAATTATCTATGATTCCATAGAAGATGCAAAGAGCTGCAAAGACGAAGAATACGAAGACTACGAGAGCGATGAAATAGAATTCGATGCTAAAAAGTACGTGAATGCAGTTCTTGAAGAGAACACTGACGAAGACGAAGCTCTTTATTTGTCTAAAGTTGAAGATACTTTTGGCGAATTTAATAGTGGTGAGAATACGCTGGATGAAGAGCAAAAACTTCAAATGCTTGGAGAAATGTTCAGTTGCTTGCCTAGCGTTCTGATCAAGAGAATTCTGAAAAGTGAAGATGTCCAAGGAAATCTTACAAGAGCACGTAAGCGCTTGCAAGAATTCCAGGAAATGGAACACCCCCAGGGCAACAATGTAAGTCCGCCTGTAAAACGTGGTGGAGAGCAACCCAAATCCTGGGCGTTCCCTGAGCCTGCGTGGAGAAAGGCCACTGAAAGAGAGAAACATATTTTAGAGGTTCAGGAAGGCGCTGCCAGCAATCAGCTAGGTTCACTTTCAACTGACCTCACAGAGAAACACGCCACTGAAACAAAACCTGAAAGGTGGGCTTACCCTTCTTCAGAATGGAAAAAAACTAAAGTTATTCAAGAACAGGACGACCAAATTCCAGCGGCTGAGGAAGGAGCAGCCGGTAATGGACAGATGGGTCTTGAATCGCGAGGTTCACGTGGTAAACAGCCTTATGTGATACCGAGAAGAAGGAGGGGTTGTGAAAATAAAGGAAAGGGGTGGGCGATGCAGAAGGAACAACTAGATAATGACGAAGAAGCTGAGTGGAAGTATGGACTTGACAGCGAGAAGGCACACGAGAGGGAAAGGAACATAGAGTTTAGAGGGCGTGGAGGAAGAGGAGGAGGTATGCACAGGGGCAAACCTAACGGTGAAGTTAGGGGTGGTAGAGTAGCCAGTCAAGGGAGCAATGTGAAAGCAAGTCAACGAGGGTGGGGTAGAAGTAATGCAGACTCTATGGACGATGGATGCAGTATCCACGTTCAAGTAGGACGGGGAAATAGAGGTAGCCGAGGATCTCAGTGGTCAAAGGGCCGTGGTCGTAATGACAGAGGACGAGGCAGAGGATTCGGCAGAGGATTTCAGGGTCCACCTTCACAACACTTCTATTCTCCCAGCAACAGGAATACTAGGAGAGGTCAAGGTGTTCGAGGGGCAGGAAGGGGTATAGACCAATTTGGTGGCATCGCTGACCAATCATGGGAGGACGAGAGCTTCACTTATGGTTATAGCGCTGAATATCAGAACCAAGATTACAGAAGGAGAACCACAGAACAAAGAGATGACTTCCACTATGGCCGATCAAAAGAAAAAGAACTGCGCCAATTTGAGAGAACCGATAATAGAGAAAGTGGCCAAGGCTTATCACATGACAAGAACAACGCCAAGCAAATGCGACGCGCAGAAAGTATGCAAAGTGTCTATCACAATGATTTGCAACGATCCATTGTAACACAAGTTCAACAGGATCTTTCTTTGTTTGCAACCAACAAATTGCTAATTAGTGGCCTCAAAGAGAACACCAGTGATGATACAGTGTGGAACTTCATTGAAGCAATGAGTGGTGACGAAGTTAAGGAAGTTGTGAAGTTAGGAAAAGGCAGAGCTCTCGTCACGATGACAGGCGACATAACAAGTGAGTTATTTGTCTCTTAGAATTTCTACTTTTCACTAGCGACGGCATCTGAGTCGTACGAGGTTTGATTAAACCCCAAAATTGGAATCCTAAACGGTGTCGAGTTATTCGATGGAATTAGAGTCGGACATGTTCCCATTTCCTTGCAATTCCATTTTTGAATTCTGCATTTGTGATTCAGTGATTGAGCATGCCCCTTGGCGGGTAAAAGAACAAACCAATCACATTAACAAGGTTTAAGAAGTTAATTTCTAAAGAAACCTTTGGTGCATCGGTGAGAACTTAATACACAAAAAAGTGGTTTATCATTCCACAATAGTTGTTAAAGAAAGTTTTACCACCGTGAAATGTAAGGGGACCTGACGTTTCGAGCCATTCGTCAGTTGGTATTAAGCAATTGTAACCAGTGTGATTGGTTCGTTCATACGTGGTGTCCTACGTGCGAAAGCTATGATGCATACGTGGTATGTACCAGTGACCAACTGGTCGATAGGGCCAAGGTGCTTAATGCTACTGAAGCCGGTATAGGCTCCGTTCGTATAGCCCTCATGGCTCTCGTGCCTTTGCACTGTATCTTTTGCTTACACCTTTCACAATCCACTACTAACTCCCTTTATCACTAAAAAAATACTTTAACACCAATGTCTTATGCACTGTTGTACTAATTGGGGGCACTGTAACTATAATCAAACAAATATTGCAAATATAACGTAAACTTAAATCTCATTGGTGGGAGAAAAACCAGTTGAATTGGTTATTTACAAACGTGGTCGAGGAATTGAAACTCGAGATGACCTATTAGTGATCAGGGCGGAATCGAATTCGAGATCATTAGAACCCAGCTTTAAATTCCTTTTCGTCCCGTAAAACAAGCTTTAATATTTGTTTCTTTTCAGATTTCGCTAGACTGAAAGAAAAAGGCGAGAAAAGAGGTTTGGAATCGGCCAAGGTCTGTATTGAAAGAGCACCCGTCTGCAGGAGCATTCTTGTCAGCGGCATTCCTTCTACAACTACCAAAGATAACATTGAGCTGTACTTCGAAAATCCTAGAAGCCAGGGAGGTGATGTTGAGAGAGTTGATTATAAACCGGGTTGTGGCAGTGCAGTGGTTGTTTTTAAGGACCCAAATGGTGAGTTAAGCCTGAATCAAACTTAATCCTCTCTGTAGAAATATCAGAAAAGTAATTCTCCTTATATAATGAGTACCATTCACTCAGATTTTTTGTTTGGATAATTTTGTGTTGGATCAATTAATTATTTAACATTGAGTTGATGACTTTCTTAACCTTAGTCATCTGCTTGTTTTTTAAGCCACCAATGCTGTAAAGAAAACTTGTCTTTTGAACACTTTTTGTAAATGGTTTTGCACTTAGTAGTTATTTATCGAATTCGACATTGCAGGTGTCCGTATTTCCCAGAACTATTGTTGATTTTGAGTGTGGTCTCGACAACTTCAGGAGAAGTTATTGTCGTTTGAAAACTTGTTTTTCTATTTTTTTTTTGTCTTATTTTTTATTTTTTTTTAGATATGGAAAGAGTTATTGCCCGCCAAGACGAAAATCCCCACATATTGGCAAAAGTCCAGGTGTCAGTAAAAAGATTTCACGGATTGCTGGATGAGGTTGACGTGTTTGAGCCCACAGAGGAGCAACAGGCCCCATCATCCAACACGCGCAACACCCAGAACGAACAGAAATCAGCCAAGGAAACTACCGATCAGCAGTTGCATATTGTCGTAGACCCAGACGTCATGGAGTACATCATGACATCCAGTCACAAAGATGAATTAAAGAAGTCACTGAGTGAGAAGAATTGCGAATTAAATTAGAAACCATCTACTAAGTTTGCTGTCGTTTGTTATCATGGAGATAAGGAAGCAGATTCTTGGCAGACGGACTGCATCGACACAGTGCAGTCGTTTCTTGCCAAATTTGTTAGGTGCGACGTTCAGGCTAATAAAGACTTCTGGGAAGCGGTTGTTGGACAGATAGCAAGTATTCGCGCATGTTTAGGGGAAAATCCCCCGCTGGTCAAGATGATTGACAGTGCGTTTACATTAAGTATTTTGTGTCTGACCTCCGAGGGTACGTTATATGAAGAAAAAGTCAAAGCAAAATTGGAAGAGATATACTGTGAAGAAATCAGAAAGACCTACCTTAAGAGAAAGATACCAAACGTCCCAGAAGAGCACGTTGTTCTACTGAAAAAGGTGAAATTTGTCGAGACACTTCAGACCAAGAACAAAGAATTGACCGCTCTAATGGACAGTGAGGCAGAGGAAGTTTATTTTGAGGGGCCTCAGCAACAGTTCATTGAAGCGACTATGAAATTCTACAAATTGACGTCAGAAATGGTCGAAAAGAAGTTAAATCTCAGTAAGAGTATCTTAGAGGTGCTTAGTACAGAAGAGGGGATGCAGAAGGTCAAGATAGATTTTGAAATGGGTAAAGTAGAAGCCGTATTTTTCATTGACTCAAAAGCAAAGATTGTGGGCATTTCCGCCGCTCATGCGGACAAGGCTTTGTCACACATAAGTGGATTAACTACAGAGGAAAAGGTTCGAGTAGACGAAAATAGCGTGGAGCTACTAAAAACAGGGGAATGGCGCGAGCTCTGCGAGGAACTCAATAGAAATCAAAGCGTCAGTATCCATAGAAACAGCTGGAATGACACATGGATTGCTGGGTTTCGCAGTGACGTTACAGAATGCATGAAGTTACTTCAGGAATTCTTGGCTGAGAACTGCAAACGAGAAGAAGAGTTTCTGTGTCCATCCAAACTTGTGAGACGATATCTGAACGAGTTTCATCAACAATATTTACGTTCGCTTGAAGATGAACTGAAACGCTTTGACGTTAAGGTTCAAGAAGGCAAGAGCGAAGATACTATGACTATTACTGGAAAGAAGGGGGGCTTAGGCCCATGCAAGAAACGTTTAAATGCTCTCATAGCCGGTTCAGAGTCAAGGAAGTTTGATATTGAACAGCCCGGTCTTCGTAAGTACTTTTCAAGTGGAAATGCCGACCAGCTAGTTAAATCAGTGGAGAGGGACAAGAAATGTGTAATCCAAGTTGACTTGAACTTCGGCCCAGAGCGAGGTAACGTCAAACCTATAGGGTCAGCAGTCGCCGCCACGGATGACGAAGATTCCACTACAAGTGATGACGACGACAACGTCGCAGGGGGTGGTGCTTTCGCAATCGATGCCAACGCTTGGGTATCTCCCCATGGACATAGGATTTCATGGAATGCTGGAGACATTGCAGATGTGAAGGTGAGGCTTCACACCAAAGCGTGCTATTTGCTACTCTCTAATGTATGCTCTTGGTTGACGCCAACCCGAATTGTAGCCGCCAGTCCTTTCTAGATTTTCAATTCATTTATTGCGTTTCTGTCATCTCCCGTTGACTCTGTATCGCATTTTAGCACATCTATTAAACCCATTTTCTTCCACCCACGGTTTGCATAACTATAATTGGATACTCATAGTACTAACTTTGATGTTTCCTCCTTATCCCGCCTGCAAAAATGTCCAGCTAATCTGAGCTTCAGGAATGGCATTTAAAATGTTCAGCCATTTTATAGGGGCAGGTTAGGTGAATCTGATGTGAACTCAGAATATGAAACAGACAAACATATTCGCCCATGGTTGCGTATAGGAAGTTCCCCACAAATGATGTTAGGCAAAGGAACAGGTTGAAAAAGGATTCTAACCCATGATCTCGCGAATATTCTACCAACTGAGCTATCCAGTCATCCACACTGGAAGGAGGCCGATAGTGGATATCCAGCTGTAACGAGGGCGTATATGGATCCACTGGTGGCCAGCTCCCAGTATGGGTGGCTAGATACAATAAAAAAGAAGTCCAAAAATAATGTTCCAACATCTTTTCTACTTTTAGCCCAAAGTGCATGCGTTGGTCAGCCCACAAGGAATATGCGCGCGGGTGATTGCAAAAGCTGCACAGTCAGCGGGTTCCCCCATCCAGATAGGATCACCAAACGCTGGAGAAATTGCTGTTAGCCCAGGATTTTCCCCAACCTGCCGTCACGTTATTTTAACGACTTGTTGCCCTTGGAATAACGGCAGTGGGGAAGCGGTGAGTTTGGAATCTTTGTTCGAGCTTGATGCACTTTTTTTCCGAAAGGATATGTGAGCGTTTCTGATAAGTGGTGTTTCTTCTTACTAGACTCTTAGAGCCATTATTTAAAAGTGCCTCCAGAAGGTAGACGAGATTAAAGGAGATTCCGTGGCGTTCCCCGTTATTGGCACAGGTAAACTTCAATTCCCTCCGAATGTGGCCTGTAAAACAGACAAGAACCACATTGAGGTCCGCGGTGCACCCACTGAAGTCTCCGGGATGGTAGGCAAGATCTGGAAAGAAATAAATGAAAGAACCACAAAGGACAGAGATCGTGATCAGGCTAAGCTGATTTCCAAGAATGTAGAATGGAGATATGAAATAGACGGAAACACGATGCCTTTTGAATCAAAGGCCAACGCACAGATTGAGGTGGCGCACACAAAAAAATTGCCTACCGTAAAAGTGGCCCTTATGGGAGATGAATTTGTCATCAACTTGGCGAACAATACAGGTGTTGGACAACAAAGAAAGCAAGAAATAACGGTGCATCGAAAGGTGAAGGGAGGGGAGGAAGGTAAGCTATCATTTCTTTTTGTGGGTAGTGTACTGTATAGTGCTCTAGCCACTATGGATGCATTACTTTGGTATGACCCGGATTTGGCTTCGAGATCTGGGGTCACATAGATCATGGAGCATCAAAGGAACTAATGAATCCACTCTGGACAAGGATTTATCGATTCTTTTGATGCGCCATGATCTGAGTGATCTCGGACCACAAATCCAGATCCGGGTCAGACCAAAAAAAACCCTTTGTCGTCAGGTACGTATACATTAGTGAGTGAGTGAGTGAGTGAGTGAGTAAGTGCCAAGTTCGCAGCGCTTGCATAAATCACTGACGTGGCTCTGTTGAAAGCGTTCTTGAACATCAAAGAATAAACTTTCGGAAAATACGGGTTTCGTTCGTTAATTGAACGGTGACAGTGTTTGAAAGACATGACTGACGCGAGAAATACGAGCGGTTCCAGCGTCCGATTCTTGCTTCTCTAAGCAAT
This sequence comes from Ricordea florida, assembly GCA_949710005.1. NCBI lineage: Eukaryota > Metazoa > Cnidaria > Anthozoa > Corallimorpharia > Ricordeidae > Ricordea > Ricordea florida. Next base: position 32,820,760 of record OX453276.1, on the reverse strand, counting down.
TGGGCAGGTCTCAAGAAAAACGAAAAATAGTGCGATATATTTAAAATTCGTTGATGGGAAATGACTTAAAAGTAAAGGCAAGGAAAGAGTTTTGTGCTCGAGATAGCAGAGAGTTTGAAGTAAAGTAAAACTTTATTTAAACAGGGTAGCCCGTTCAGCTCAAAGGCTGGTATCCATGGGGGCCCTGTATAGATAACATTAAGTTAAAAATACAAATTCATGTACACTTTAAAAACTAAGAACTACGTTAGAAATCTATTTACAATACTTACTACTAAGAGACAATCACTAAGAACTATTTCGATAATAAAAACCCTTTTGCACGGCGGCAGAAAGTCTGTTTGTCTTGTGCTTTCGTTATGTCAGTGGGCAACTGAAATAACCAAGGTCGAGATAACGAGTTTGGCGCTGACATTATGAAGATGAAATTGATAAAGCTTAAACAATATGATGAAGGTGATAATCTTCTTACTTTTATTTTCCTCAAGGAATTCCTCTTCCAAAGAACTGGACACCAATGCCCTCAGGTCAAGTGACTGTGCACAAGGTGTTGTTGCAGCCTGGTTCAAGTGAATATCAAAATGTCGTCAGACAGGTTCACGCCACTGCCGCAGGAGTGAATATACAGAAAATCGAGCGCATTCAAAATCCGCATCTTTATCAGTCCTACATGGTAAGAAAACAGACCATGGATAAAACCAATGGAGGAAACAATGAACGTGCACTGTTCCACGGAACGAACGGCAAAAATATCGCTGCTATTAATACGCAGGGATTTAACAGGAGCTTCTGTGGAATTCACGGTTAGTATTATGTAGTTATTTACCGAGTTGAAGGGCCGAACAGGAAAATATTTGGTTTTCTCATGCAATAAGCATTTTATCATATGACCTCCGCTTTTCTTGTATTTTTCTCATTGATTAGCGGCTGCTTCTCACGGGGCCATACACAGGACCATACACAGGGCCGGGCGGATCTTTACGGGTTTGGTTGGGCCATAACGTACCGCTCTCGTCCGGGTTTTTTTCCGAGTAATGTTTTTCAATGAAACGCGCGCATGGCCGCAGGGTCATGTCAAATTTTAATGTATCTACAGCCCCTGGATATGAAAAAACCCGCGCTCTGATTGGTTTCCTACTCACAGGCTATCAGCTCATAAACCATGAATACAGAGAACGGTCATCATGGCTGAAAGATTTTTTTAGACGAGGAGAAATCCTATTTTTGGTTGAAAAGAATATACCAAAAAATTCGACCAAAGGAAATAAATATGGGATTAAATTATTTGACGGTAAGTGAGCAATTTATATTAAGCAAGATTGACGCGATATTTCAACTTTTTATCTCGAGCTTAAATAAAACTCTTTGAAACTGCCGCCATTTTAAAACATTCGTGGAGAACGTTAACTGGTTTTACTTCTGGCTAGTTTTTCGCTTTTAATTTCTAGTGTGCTAACTAACAGAAATTTGACAAGTATATTAAAGAGATGTTCAAGAGCAACCCGAACTCTTGTTTGAAGCATTTTTATACATCGGCTCCACAACGACATGGCATGACAACAACATTGTTCTGTTACAAAACAACAACAAAATCAATTATTTTCAGGCAAACTAGTTCCAATTTTTATAGAGATACTATAGAACAATTATAATTTTACTCCATCTCGTCGTACATGATAATTAGGCCATGTACGGTACGACTCGATTTCTTGAAATAATTGTTAAAGGCCGAGACACACTAGACTACAAGTCACTACGACAAGTCTTTCCATGTGTAGTGCTTGCAAAACAATTTGCTGCGACACCACGCCGGTTTGGTGCACACAGTGATTTCGTATGGGGAGGGCTTTTTGAAGTAACTTAAGGCTGAAGTACGCAGATTTCTTTATTTCTTCTTTGCTTCAGTTTTGGAAACCATCGATCGATCCAGCTTTGCAACCAAAGGAATGCGCGTCTTTTCTTGTAGTGTCTTTCTCCTGTAGTGATTTTTATCCCTCAGGATTCTGTTTTCTTCATAGATTTGAATTAACATTTTAGTTGTTTTTGCATCCTATGTTGAAGGGGACGAATCAGATATATCAGTTTGTTTATCTGCCAATTGATCAGTCGCCATTTTATACGGGTTATTAAGGGATTATTTTGTCGCAGCGACTCGTTGCAAGAGGCGTACACATGGTGCGGCAACGCTGCTTTCGCTAATGCTGTCAATGCGATTAATCCCACGAATTAAAACTGCTTTAAATTCGTGCAACTAATCGCAGCAAAAAAATCTTCCGCATCTACAATGATTTTCACAAAAAATAACCGTGTCATACGCAGCAAATTGTTGCAAATTGTCCCCGTTGCCTTTGCTGACTATCTCCTAGTCTAAAGGCGTCTTGTGCAATGTCCTTCTTTTGTCGCAGGAACGGCTTACGGACGCGGAGTCTACTTTGCAAGAGACGCCTCCTATTCTGTGAGGTACGCGAGGGGTGGAGTTGGTGCGTGCTTCCTGTATCTTGCCAAGGTTCTGGTAGGACAGTACTGTGCTGGCAACTCAAGCATGATCATACCTCCCCCCAAAAATCCTATTATGCCGGAAATTTTATACGATTCTGTTGTGAACAATACAAGTAACCCTGGAATTTTTGTTGTATTCTTTGATAACCAGTGCTACCCTGAATATTTAATTACCTTTCAGTAGGTCGCGGCCTCCGCGATTTGTAGGTAATAAAGAATTTAAGTAATACCCGACGACGACATCGACTACGACGGCACCGAGCAAAAGCGTTGATGATGATAAATAGAACAGTAAAACTCCACGTGCAAAACACAGCTTGTTAGGTTTCCTTGCTGTCCTCTTCAAAAGAATGTGAATTGACCAGTTTCTGAGAAGACGTGAGTGGACCTAAACGGCAAAAATTGGTTAGAGACATTTTCAATGAAATACTCACAATAACGACTTGAAAATTCTACAGTTTGAAGGAAAAATGAAAACAAACTGAAGGAAGCCTGCTGCCAACAATACTGAAGGAAAATAAATTCATTCTTTCAATAGTGCCGTGCTCGGTCTCGTCATCGTGTTCGCTTTAACTCCCTAATACAGCGATGAAAGCGCTTGTGAAAACTGTCATGTACTCTTGTAGAACGTTTTCGTCCTCTGTAAACCAACAACGCTGTTTTGTCAAAGACGCGAGTGTAGAACGGCACAATTTACCAGAAAAAAATAGAATGAAATACGAATTGGAACAATGTTAATATTGTACGAGAAAGCTTTTTGTTTAATCTTCCTGTTTTTCTGTAGAGAAAGGCAAAGAAACTTGCCATCCTGTACTTTGTACCTGCTGTGTTATTGTGTCTTTCATTGACAGTTTAGTTTGGGGAGCAGGGTTGGCGCAGTTTAGGTTGACAGTTTAGTTTGGGGAGCAGGGTTGGCGCAGTGGTGAGAGCGCTCGCCTTCCACCAATGTGGCCCGGGTTCGATTCCCGGCCCCGGCGTCATATGTGGGCTGAGTTTGTTGGTTCTCTACTCTGCTCCGAGAGGTTTTTCTCCGGGTACTCCGGTTTTCCCCTCTCCACAAAAACCAACATTTGATTTGATTGATTTAATGTAATATGATTTCATTTGATTTCATTTGTGCTTTACAGTGTCCCCAATTAGTGCGTCAGTGCTAAATACAGTTGACACTCAAATAAAGTTCATTATTATTATTATTATTATTAGTTTGGTGCTGCTCTTGGCGCCATCATTGTCCTATTTTGCCTAAGCTCCTTAGTAATAATTAAGAAAGACACCCGGCAGGTCACACATGTCCAATACACCCGACCTGAGTCGGGTTGTCTTCACCAGCTGGCGGATTGAGTCCGATTGCGACCGGAACCGGAAATAGACGCAATGCGCTTTATTATTGGTACCGGAAGTAAGAGGTTAAGGGGAGCGAGGGGGTTGAAAATGTTGGCAAACAGACTCGATCGGATCCGATGGAGACAGTTCGCCCTGGCAAGAGTCCATCGGACTCCCCGGAAGTCAGTTCGCGAGACAGAGAAATTCTCTCTCGGCCATGAGGCAAAACAAGCGCGCTAGACTGTGTAACATCCGTCGTTCTTTAAGCCATGAGGCGAGAAAAACGCTATACATGAAATATACGCCGTTGTTTAAGCTAACTGACGCGAAACAAGCGCGCTACAATGGAATATGCGTCGTTCTTTTGTCATGAGGCGATATAAACGCTACACATTAAATATACGTCGTTCTTAAAGCCATGAGGCAAAATCCCTCGTTCTTAAAGCCAGGAGACGAGAAAAACGCTATACATGAAATATACGTCCTTCTTTAAAGAACAACGAATGAGGCGATATAAACGCTACACATTAAATATACGTCGTTCTCAAAGCCATGAGGCAAAATCCATCGTTCTTAAAGCCAGGAGGCGAGAAAAACGCTATATATGAAATATACGTCGTTCTTTAAAGAACAACGAATGTTACATGAGAAGCGCGTTTGCTTCGCTCATGACTTTAAGAACGACGTATATTTTATAGCTTAAGCCACGAGGCGAAACAAGCGCGCTACTCATGTAACATTCGTCGTTCTTTAAGCCACGAGGCTAAACAAACGGTACACATGAAATATACGTCGTTGAGGCGAAACAAGCGCGCCACACTGTGCAACATTCGTCGTTCTTTAAGCCATGAGGCGAGAAAAACGCTACACATGAAATAATCGTCGTTCTTTAAGAGGCAAAACAAGTGCGCTACAATGCAAAAATGCGTCGTTCCTTAGCCATGAAGCGAGACAAGCGCGCTACACGTGAAATATACGTCGTTGTTTAACTGTATTCATGAAACCGAACAATTTTCAATTGTGCTATTCAGAATATTTTATATTTAGTTTATTTGATTTAGGGAAGTTCATTCCTGTGTGCAAATAAGCACATATATGGTTGTTAAATGCTTTATTGTGAATGTCAGGAAACCGTCGAAAACACTAATGTTTGTAGACATTGTATTGCAATCAAGAAAGGAAAACAGATTTCATATTTCAGTGGTATTCAGGTGCTTAATATGGCTTCTAAAATTTGTTCGTTATAATTAGAAGAAGGAAAGGAAAGAGCATTCTATTAAAGGTCTTCATTATGACTATCTAACACATAAAGCATTAAATCTTTCACTCTACTCTACGTTGCTGTATATTTTCTAAGTCTCTCGCGAACTGACCCGACACGAGTCCGATGGACTCTTGCATCGACGACCCGTCTCCATCGGATCCGATGGAGTCCGTTTGCCGACATTTTCCCTGACCCCTTTCACTATATTCTACGTTGCTGTATATTTTCTAAGTCTCTCGCGAACTGACGCGAGGCGAGTCCGATGGACTCTAACAACGGCGACCCGTCTCCATCGGATCCGATGGAGTCCGTTTGCCGACATTTTTCATGTCCCCTTTCACTGTACTCTACGTTGCTGTATATTTTGTAAGTCTCTCGCGAACTGACCCGACACGAGTCCGATGGACTCTTGCATCGGCGACCTGTCTCCATCGGATCCGATGGAGTCCGTTTGCCGACATTTTCCCGGGCCCCTTTCACTGTACTCTACGTTGCTGTATATTTTCTAAGTCTCTCGCGAACTGACGCGAGGCGAGTCCGATGGACTCTAACAACGGCGACCCGTCTCCATCGGATCCGATGGAGTCCGTTTGCCGACATTTCCCCTGACCCCTTTCACTCTACTCTATGTTGCTGTATATTTTCTAAGTCTCTCGCGAACTTACTTCCGGTGAGTCCGATCGTTCATGGCCTTTGTCCATCGGACTCAGTTTGGGTGTATTGGACAACCCTCAAAAATCTCTAAGTCTTAGTCAGAAATTCTGAGACCGAAGAAATATTCCGGAAGACATGAAAAAAGGGAGAAATTTGAAACTTTCGTTAAGACTAGTTTAGCAAGAAAAAAACAAACAATATTCTTAGTAACATGGTTTTCTACAGGACTTTTCTTTGATGACTGGATTTACCAAGAGTTGCGAACCCTGTTTGTGAAACCAAAGTATTGACAGAGTCCGAAGTGAGACAATATGCGAGTTACGTTTGACTTTCAAATTCACTTATCTCTCCTGTGAATGAATTGAATGCAAAATCAAGCACAGTGGCGGGAAGGTTTAGCTGCCAAAAAATAATAATACAATCTGTGAATGTCTTGGTATGTTGTCACTTTTTATGTCATTAGGGAAAAATCCCTTGGAAATGCCAATCGACGATTTGAGTGTATAAAAAGTAGATCATATTTGCACTGCTGTTGTGCGCAATTAAAGTTTTAAGGTTTATGGTTTACATTGATACTGCGAGAGTCAAAACTTCAATAATATTAATGTTCTATCTGCCAATCATATTAACAATGTCAGAGTACAGTAAGGCACACATATATAGGCACTAGATAAATTCCCAAGTGGATACTGATCAACTGTTCAATTCTCCTTCTAAGTTACCCTATATTTGCTCGAAAATTAAAGGGAGAATTTCACATTAGTTCAGAAGTTACTTACAGTTTTGCAAAAACAATGTCTTCTGATATCTCTCCAGTTACTGCAATCTTTGCCATAAAATATCTGCAAATTTTTCCAAAACTGTTTCTGTAACTTAAAAAATCGATTAGCAAAGTCTCTAATAATATTCCTCTTGTACACGTGGTACTACACGAAAACATTTCTTCCCTCTTACCTTCTTAAACAGACGCTCTACATCTCTAAGTTTGTTTTTCAATGACTTGCTTGGCTTATTCTTGTGGCCTCCTGCGTTGTTATCTCGACAATTACGCCCGAATTTTGTCCGAGTTTTTGGCATAGCTCTTCCTGAACGTTATTTTAACGTTCATTCACCTTCTCTAAAACCTTCAACCATGTTTGAGCACGCTGTATCAGGACAGCAGATAACCTATGAGGGAACAATTCCATGTACTAGGGAGGGGAGGAAGGGGACATAGAGGATAGTGGGTAATTATAACAAGAAATACTCGAAAACTTAATAAATAAATAAAAAAAAAAAAAACAAAAGACATTTTCCCTAGGATCAAAAGACAGTCATCAATGCCTTGGGTTGCCTTAAGCGTTTGAAATATCATGAGAAAACTTGAAAATCTTCTAGTCTCATCACGCTACCCGGGTAAGTCAAACATAGTGCAGTTTTGGTTCCAAGAGCAACGGAAGTGCGGAATTAATGCGATTCAATTTCAAGGGAATTTCCCAAGGAGAAGCGAAACTGCAAGGCAGATTCGAAAGACAGCTAAAGACGCTAGTTTCCCTGGAAGACAGAGAAAAGTGTTAAAAAGTAATCTTCTAAGGTACTATATGATCGTTTCGCTCTTGCTTGTCGACGTTTTGATTCTGGTGGTAAAATATGTAGCGATGTAACACGAAGATGTGTAATTCTCTACAACAAACATTGATTATAGTTTAAAATGTAATCGAGGGAAGCCTCTTGAGGTATATTTTTGTGGCGTTTGTAGATTGTTTTAGCCGGTATATTTCAAACCCATTGATCAAAGATCTCAGAAAAAGGTATTTAACTAAACTAGAAGCATGGCTGTTTGAATGATTTTAGTATGGGAATTGAATTCTACGAAATATGATGCAACAGTGCAAACCTTGCCAAAGATTCTCTGTTCTCGTTACATTTAACGAGGCATTGATGTCCACATTGTTTAGTATAAGAGGTAGCATTGTAGCTCTGGCGTATCTGATAGCATTGCTTTTTGGTTTGAGAAGAGTGTTTTCTGCCTAGCAGATCGGTGTTTGTATGTATGGTTTAGAGGTTAACACGGAAATACTGCATTGCTTCAATTTTTTTACTACAATTGATTCCTAGTGTATATCTTTTTTCGATACAGGTGTAAACCCCTTCCATGATCACTGAAGTTTCTGTCTTGTTTGAAAATATTCCCGATGGATGAGGTGGATTATTTAGGTATGTCTACAACCCGGAAGTTGCTTGTTGAAATGGTCATGTGTACCTCAATGGGGCATGAGTATTTTGCACGCCATTTAACTGACTTGCTCTAAATTTTGTGGTCACAAACGTCGACTGCTACGGACACAGTAATTCACAGCAATTCAGCGGTTGGTTTGTTAGACATTAGACGTCAATCAGGCGGTATGGAATTCAATTGCTTAAGTCAACTCCATGCTCTCTTTCTCCACCCAGGTTTATCATTCATAGGTACCGGGAATATAATACTGCAATGGACTAGCATCCCATGCAGGTTGCGTTAGAAGTAACAATACTTCTAGGTACTTTATGCTGGAGATAAGTTCTCGCCTTGCTGGTCTCATAGCTCGTGTGCCCCTTTACTAACAAAAAAGCCTATGCCTGCAATTAACAACATTTATAATATAGATATGTCGCGTTCCCAACCCCGAGTGCGGTGAGCCAGGTAACGCCGTTTTTAAAAACCAATGCGTGCCAGATTCTAAACTTGATTTATTTAAAATTCGCCCTCATGGCACGAGGTAGAAAACTATGATACAAATGAAGTGAAATGAGAACAGGCAAGAAAACTTACAAGAAATAAACAAGAAAACTTACGCTGTTCCGCTCCGGGCATGCAAGTGTTCACGATCAGAGATCGTTGTAGAACGAAAAAGAAAGGCTGTACTGGGCGTAGTGTCACTGTCGAATTGTACAATTGTGAAAAGTGATTACGTGTGATAGGAAAATTCTTAGGGCGTCTAAAATTACAATCAGTAGATGAATCAAATAACAATTAAAAATGGAAGCGCGGCGTGACAAGCGTGACGAGCGTCACAAGATAGGACCCTGCGCAAGCTCTGATTAGTCAAAAACCCATGTTTTATTAAAGAAATAGGAAATGTTTTCGGTATTTCTATAGAGTTTTAGTATAAATCTACTAGCATTCTATCACAAATGCCGCGCTCTGATTGGCTACGCTACCCACTATCTATTAAACAATTAGATTATGAGATCGAGATTTCTATCGCGCGTATCAATCTACTAGTCGTTCAAAACTTTGTCTTTTCTGGAACAGCCTCGAACAGTAAACTGTCTAAATCTTCTTCACGGACACTTCGAAAACGTGAAGAAGCGGCCGCCATTACGCTACTCATTATCTATCACAGAATAGATAATGGTAGCGTAGCCAATCAGAGCGCGGCATTTGTGATAGAACGCTAGTACTGCTTTTTATTTTTTTCTCAGTTCGTGAGCGGGCGGTATTCTACAAATCCTGCAATCTGATTGGTTCCGGGAGCGGGCGGTATTCTCCCATCCGGCCCGCTCACAGCGGGCGGTATCCGTTGCGTGATGAGACGTCGATACATCGCTTGCTTCGTTGCAATGTTTTTACAAACATTAAGATAATATATATTAATCTGTGATAGAGAGTGAGTAGCGTAGCAGTGTGCCCTTGCTAACAAAATGGCGGCCGCTTCACGTTTTCGAAGTGTCCGTGAAGAAGGTTTAGACAGTTTACTGGTCGAGGCAGTTGCAGAAAAGACAAAGTTTTGAACGGCTAGTAGATTAATACTAAAACAATAAGATTATTCGCTCTCAATTTCTATGCGTAAAAAAGTTGACTCGGGCTGCGACCTCGTCAACTATCACGCGATAGAAATCTCGAGCTCATAATCTAATTGTTTAATAGAAACACGATTTTTAACCAATCAGCGCGCGTATTTTCCTTGGGACATTTATAACAGAGTTTATAATATAGCTGCGTTCTTACCCGCGCTCTGGTTGATCAAAAACCCATGTTTTATCAGAGTATAAAGCATAGAAAAAGCGTGTTTTATTATTTTTTGCCACATTACCTCCACTCGACAATTCTGTAAGAGACGGCGAAAACATTTTCTTTGAAGAAATTCATGATGGAGTTCTCTGCGAAGCAGTAGAAAGTTTTGAAGCCGAGAACAATAAAACAAATAAAAAAGAAGAAGCGAAAACAGTCGAGAAGTTGGTATTAAATGGCGTCAGTTTGTCTATCTGTGTGCTTTGTTGTTTCTACTCTTGGGATGTAAAATCTATATCATAAAGCAAATAAAGAAGCCTAAGCCGTGTATGACACTGTGATTAAAACACTCCGGGCATTTGAGAACACCGTCGAGAAATGTAGTCTCACATTTCACTCGAGTTCTTAGGCTTCTTTATTTGTTAATAGAAATAGCGTGCTTTATTGTTTTTCGCCATTCGATATTATTGTTAGAGTTGGCTAGATAGAGAAAAGAGTTCTCGAGGAACAGAGACAAGTTCCCGCCTTGCTGGCCTCATAGCTTGTGCGCGTGTTTACTAACAGAAAAGCCGCCTATGTCTGCCTAATCTTCGCGGGCTGAGTTTGGAGGGTTCGCTGGCTTTTGACCACTGTCCAGTACTATGCCAAAGGTCTTTAAAAGTACTAAGTTTGCCTTAGACAGCACGATTATTCAATTAAATTGGCCAGCTAAAGTCAGGTTCCGCACAATAAGACTTACAACGTAGCTGCAATATTAGCATGATTAAAATGAGCAGCGTGATTGAGCTTCATAATTCTGATTCGCGTCAGCAAAAAAAAAACGCTCAAGTTAATAGCACTCGAAAACTAAGAATTTTTGTTTTGTTTTGATTTTCTCTCGTACTCTCCAAACTTTAATTTTTTTTGAACAAGTTAGCCTTTTTCTGTCGCTTATACCGATGCTGAAAATATGACGCATGGCTGGTCGTGGAACACCCTGAGTATATTATTAAATAATTATTTTTTCAAAAACAAATTTTTTCCTCCTAATTTCTCTTCCTGCTTGCCGGATTTGCATCCCTTTTATATGTACTCACGTCTTGCCCAATCCGAGACGTAAAATTTGCACTACCAATTACACAACAGCATCAAGAAAACAAATTCTATAGATTGAAGCTGTGAAATACTCACCAGTTAACAGAGGAACCAGAATATTCTATTCAGCTATAGTTTCGTGTACACATGCCGTGGGATCACATGCCGGCTACATGGTCACATTAGCTCCATGTCTCTAATTATTGATAACTGGATCTGAAAGTACATTAATCCACACAGTGAAGTAAATAAAACAGCACTGACCAGAGTATAGTACTGTTCTATGTCTTTCCAAACAATGGTAACACTGCATAGTTTAATTCACAGCTTTCCAAAGAATGGCAAGACTTCATGGTTTGATCCGCAGATGAAAACTTTAGAACCACACTGTATAGTAAAACAAACAGTACCACAGTACAGTACTGTTCAGTAGCTTTACAAAGAATGGTCACACTGCATGGTTTGATCCGCAGATGAAAACTTTAGAACCACACTGTATAGTAAAACAAACAATACCACAGTACAGTACTGTTCAGTAGCTTTACAAAGAATGGTCACACTGCATGGTTTGATCCACAGATGAAAACTTTAGAACCCCACTGTATACTAAAACAACAGTACCTCAGTACAGTACTATTCAGTAGCTTTGCTAAGAATGGTCACATTGCATGGTTTGATCTACAGATGAAAACGTTAGAACTACACTGTATAGTAAAACAAACAGTACCACAGTACAGTACTGTTCAGTAGATTTCCAAAAAATGGCGTCATTTGATTTAAAGTTTCTTCATATAACTAATAATTAATTATCTATGATTCCATAGAAGATGCAAAGAGCTGCAAAGACGAAGAATACGAAGACTACGAGAGCGATGAAATAGAATTCGATGCTAAAAAGTACGTGAATGCAGTTCTTGAAGAGAACACTGACGAAGACGAAGCTCTTTATTTGTCTAAAGTTGAAGATACTTTTGGCGAATTTAATAGTGGTGAGAATACGCTGGATGAAGAGCAAAAACTTCAAATGCTTGGAGAAATGTTCAGTTGCTTGCCTAGCGTTCTGATCAAGAGAATTCTGAAAAGTGAAGATGTCCAAGGAAATCTTACAAGAGCACGTAAGCGCTTGCAAGAATTCCAGGAAATTGAACACCCCCAGGGCAACAATGTAAGTCCGCCTGTAAAACGTGGTGGAGAGCGACCCAATTCCTGGGCGTTCCCTGAGCCTGCGTGGAGAAAGGCCACTGAAAGAGAGAAACATATTTTAGAGGTTCAGGAAGGCGCTGCCAGCAATCAGCTAGGTTCACTTTCAACTGACCTCACAGAGAAACACGCCACTGAAACAAAACCTGAAAGGTGGGCTTACCCTTCTTCAGAATGGAAAAAAACTGAAGTTATTCAAGAACAGGACGACCAAATTCCAGCGGCTGAGGAAGGAGCAGCCGGTAATGGACAGATGGGTCTTGAATCGCGAGGTTCACGTGGTAAACAGCCTTATGTGATACCGAGAAGAAGGAGGGGTTGTGAAAATAAAGGAAAGGGGTGGGCGATGCAGAAGGAACAACTAGATAATGACGAAGAAGCTGAGTGGAAGTATGGACTTGACAGCGAGAAGGCACACGAGAGGGAAAGGAACATAGAGTTTAGAGGGCGTGGAGGAAGAGGAGGAGGTATGCACAGGGGCAAACCTAACGGTGAAGTTAGGGGTGGTAGAGTAGCCAGTCAAGGAAGCAATGTGAAAGCAAGTCAACGAGGGTGGGGTAGAAGTAATGCAGACTCTATGGACGATGGATGCAGTATCCACGTTCAAGTAGGACGGGGAAATAGAGGTGGCAGAGGATGTCAGTGGTCAAAGGGTCGTGGTCGTAATGACAGAGGACGAGGCAGAGGATTCGGCAGAGGATTCGGCAGAGGACTCGGCAGAGGACTCGGCAGAGGATTTCAGGGACCACCTTCACAACACTTCTATTCTCCCAGCAAAGGGGATACTGGGAGAGGTCTAGGTGTTCGACGGGGAGGAAGGGGTATAGACCAGTTTGGTGGCATCGCTGACCAATCATGGGAGGACGAGAGCTTCACTTATGGTTATAGCGCTGAATATCAGAACCAAGATTACAGAAGGAGAACCACAGAACAAAGAGATGACTTCCACTATGGCCGATCAAAAGAAGAAGAACTGCGCCAATTTGAGAGAACCGATAATAGAGAAAGTGGCCAAGGCTTATCACATGACAAGAACAACGCCAAGCAAATGAGACGCGCAGAAAGTATGCCAAGTGTCTATCAAAATGATGATTTGCAACGATCTACTGTAACACAAGTTCAACAGGATCTTTCTTTGTTTGCAACCAACAAATTGCTAATTAGTGGCCTCAAAGAGATCACCAGTGATGATGCAGTGTGGAACTTTATTGAAGCAACGAGTGGTGACGAAGTTAAGGAAATTGTGAAGTTAGGAAAAGGCAGAGCTCTCGTCACGATGACAGGCGACATAACAAGTGAGTTATTTGTCTCTTAGAATTTCTACTTTTCACCAGCGACGGCATCTGAGTCGTGCGAGGTTTGATTAAACCCCAAAATTGGAATCCTAAACGGTGTCGAGTTATTCGATGGAATTAGAGTCGGACATGTTCCCATTTCCTTGCAATTCCATTTTTGAATTCTGCATTCGTGATTCAGAGATTGAGCATGCCCCTTGGCGGGTAAAAGAACAAACCAATCACATTAACAAGGTTTAAGAAGTTCATTTCTAAAGAAACCTTTGGTGCATCGGTGAGAACTTAATACACAAAAAAGTGGTTTATCATTTCACACTAGGTGTCAACGAAAGTTTTACCACCGTGAAATGTAAGGGGACCTGACGTTTCGAGCCCTTCGTCAGTTGGTAAGCAATTGTAACCAGTGTGATTGGTTCGTTCATACGTGGTGTCCTACGTGCGAAAGCTATGATGCATACGTGGTATGTACCTGACCAACTGGTCGATAGGGCCAAGGTGCTTCATGCTACTGAAGCCGGTATAGGCTCCGCTCTTACAGCCCTCATGACTCTAATATGCCTTTACACTGTATCTTTTGCTTACACCTTTCACAATCCACTACTAACTCCCTTTATCACTAAAAAAATACTTTAACACCAATGTCTTATGCACTGTTGTACTAATTGGGGGCACTGTAACTATAATCAAACAAATATTGCAAATATAACGTAAACTTAAATCTCATTGGTGGGAGAAAAACCAGTTGAATTGGTTATTTACAAACGTGATCGAGGAATTGAAACTCGAGATGACCTATTAGTGATCAGGGAGGAATCGAATTCGAGATCATTAGAACCCAGCTTTAAATTCCTTTTCGTCCCGTAAAACAAGCTTTAATATTTGTTTCTTTTCAGATTTCGCTAGACTGAAAGAAAAAGGCGAGAAAAGAGGTTTGGAATCGGCCAAGGTCTGTATTGAAAGAGCACCCGTCTGCAGGAGCATTCTTGTCAGCGGCATTCCTTCTACAACTACCAAAGATAACATTGAGCTGTACTTCGAAAATCCTAGAAGCCAGGGGGGTGATGTCGAGAGGGTTGATTATACACCGGGTTGTGGCAGTGCAGTGGTTGTTTTTAAGGACCCAAATGGTGAGTTAAGCCCGAATTAAACTTAATCCTCTCTGTAGAAAGATCAGAAAAGTAATTCTCCTTCTATAATGAGTACCATTCACTCAGATTTTTTGTTTGGATAATTTTGTGTTGGATCAATTAATTATTTAACATTGAGTTGATGACTTCCTTAACCTTAGTCATCTGCTTGTTTTTTAAGCCACCAATGCTGTAAAGAAAACTTGTCTTTCGAACACTTTTTGTAAATAGTTTTGCACTTAGTAGTTATTTATCGAATTCGACCTTCCAGGTGTCCGTATTTCCCAGAGCTATTGTTGATTTTGAGTGAGGTCTCCGTGACTTCAGGAGAACTTATCATCGTTTGAAAATTTGTTTTTCATTTTTTGATTTTTTTTTTACAGATATGGAAAGAGTTATTGCCCGGCAAGACGAAAAACCCCACATATTGGCAAAAGTCCAGGTTACAGTAAAAAGATTTCACGAATTGCTGGATGAGGTTGACGTGTTTGAGCCCACAGAGGAGCAACAGGCCCCATCATCCAACACGCGCAACACCCAGAACAAACAGAAATCAGCCAAGGAAACTACCGGTCAGCAGTTGCATATTGTCGTAGACCCAGACGTCATGGAGTGCGTCATGACATCCAGTCACAAAGATGAATTAAAGAAGTCACTGAGTGAGAAGAATTGCGAATTAAATTGGAAACCATCCACTAAGTTTGCTGTCGTTTCTTATCATGGAGATAAGGAGGCAGATTCTTGGCAGACGGATTGCATCGACACAGTGCAGTCGCTTCTTGCCAAATTTGTTAGGTGCGACGTTCAGGCTAATAAAGACTTCTGGGAAGCGGTTGTTGGACAGATAGCAAGTATTCGGGCATGTTTAGGGGAAAATCCCCCGCTGGTCAAGATGATTGACAGTGCGTTTACATTAAGTATTTTGTGTCTGACCTCCGAGGGTACATTATATGAAGAAAAAGTCAAAGCAAAATTGGAAGAGATATACTGTGAAGAAATCAGAAAGACCTATCTTAAGAGAAAGATACCAAACGTCCCAGAAGAGCACGTTGTTCTACTGAAAAAGGTGAAATTTGTCGAGACACTTCAGACCAAGAACAAAGAATTGACCGTTCTAATGGACAGTGAGGCAGAGGAAGTTTATTTTGAGGGGCCTCAACAACAGTTCATTGAAGCGACTATGAAATTCTACAAGTTGACGTCAGAAATGGTCGAGAAGAAGTTAAATCTCAGTAAGAGTATGTTGGAGGTGCTTGGTACAGAAGAGGGGATACAGAAGGTTAAGAAAGATTTTGAAATGGGTAAAGTAGAAGCCGTATTTGTCATTGACTCAGAAGCAAAGATTGTGGGCATTTCCGCCGCTCATGCGGACAAGGCTCTGTCACGCATAAGTAGATTAACTACAGAGGAAAAGGTTCGAGTAGACGAAAATAGCGTGGAGCTGCTAAAAACAGGGGAATGGCGCGAGCTCTGCGAGGAACTCAATGGGAATAAAAGCGTCAGTATCCATAGAAACAGCTGGAATGACACATGGATTGCTGGGTTTCGCAGTGACGTCACAGAATGCATGGAGTTACTTCAGGAATTCTTGGCTGAGAACTGCAAACGAGAAGAAGAGTTTCTGTGTCCATCCAAACTTGTGAGACGATATCTGACCGAGTTTCATCAACAATATTTACGTTCGCTTGAAGATGAACTGAAACGCTTTGACGTTAAGGTTCAAGAAGGCAACAGCGAAGATACTATGAATATTACTGGAAAGAAGGGGGGCTTAGGCCCATGCAAGAAACGTTTAAATGCTCTCATAGCCGGTTCAGAGTCAAGGAAGTTTGATATTGAACAGCCCGGTCTTCGTAAGTACTTTTCAAGTGGAAATGCCGACCAGCTAGTTAAATCAGTGGAGAGGGACAAGAAATGTGTAATCCAAGTTGACTTGAACTTCGGCCCAGAGCTTGGTAACGTCAAACCTATAGGGTCAGCAGTCGCCGCCACGGATGACGAAGATTCCACTACAAGTGATGACGACGACAACGTCGCAGGGGGTGGTGCTTTCGCAATCGATGCCAAAGCTTGGGTCTCTCCCCATGGACATAGCATTTCATGGAATGCTGGAGACATTGCAGATGTGAAGGTGAGGCTTCACACCGAAGCGTGCTATTTGGTACTCTCTAATGTATGCTCTTGGTTGACGCCAACCCGAATTGTAGCCGCCAGTCCTTTCTAGATTTTTAATTCATTTATTGCGTTTCTGGGATCTCCTGTTGACTCTGTATCGCATTTTAGCACATCTATTAAACCCATTCGCTTCCACCCACGGTTTGCATAACTATAATTGGATACTCATAGTACTAACTTTGATGTTTCCTCCTTATCCCGCCTGCAAAAATGTCCAGCTAACCTGAGCTTCAGGCGTGGCATTTAAAATGATCAGCCATTTTATAGGGGCAGGTTAGCTGAATCTGATGTGAACCTAGAATATGAAACAGACAAACATATTCGCCCATTGATGCGTATACGAAGTTCCCCACAAATGATGTTAGGCAAAGGAACAGGTTGAAAAGGGATTTTAACCCATGATCTCGCGAATATTCTACCAACTGTGCTATCCAGTCATTCACACTGGAAGGAGGCCGATAGTGGATATCCAGCTGTAACAAGGGCGTATATGGATCCACTGGTGGCCAGCTCCCAGTATGGGTGGCTAGATACAATAGAAAAGAAGTCCAAAAATAATGTTCCAACATCTTTTCTACTTTTAGCCCAAAGTGCATGCGTTGGTCAGCCCACAAGGAATATGCGCGCGGGTGATTGCAAAAGCTGCACAGTCAGCGGGTTCCCCCATCCAGATAGGATCACCAAACGCTGGAGAAATTGCTGTTAGCCCAGGATTTTCCCCAACCTGCCGTCACGTTATTTTAACGACTTGTTGCCCTTGGAACAACGGCACTGGGGAAGCGGTGAGTTTGGAATCTTTGTTCGAGCTTGATGCACTTTTTTCCGAAAGGATATGTGAGCGTTTCTGATAAGTGGTGTTTCTTCTTACTAGACTCTTAGAGCCATTATTCAAAAGTGCCTCCAGAAGGTAGACGAGATTAAAGGAGATTCCGTGGCGTTCCCCGTTATTGGCACAGGTAAACTTCAATTCCCTCCGAATGTGGCCTGTAAAATTATGGTAGAGGAGTCCATAAGCTATTGTCAGACTCATCAGTCCTCCAACGTAAAAGATATCAGATTTATCGTCAATCAACAAGACAAAAACCTGATTGCAGCCTTTCAACAAGAGATGCAAAGTGCACAATCCAGATACAAAAGCAAAGCTCTTCCCAAAAGTGGTGGTTTATTACGCTTTTTATTGCCACGTCTTAGGATGGGCGGTCACCACCTTGGAACAGACCGTGTTAAAGTTGTGAAAGGGGACTTGACCGAAGAAAACACGGATGCCATAATCAGTATGAATGGTAAAGACATGGCACTGGAAAATGCTGGACAATCGAGCAAGGCAGTAGGTAAAGCCGGTGGGCCACAGCTTCTTGAGGAGTGCAGAAAACTAGCGCCGCAGCCCGGGGGAACCCCTGTAATGACCTCTGGGGGTAATCTTCCAAGTCGTCATGTCATTCACTTTATTCCAGAAACAAACACCCCAAGCAAGCAGCATCTTCAGCAGTGTCTAGAAAAGTGTTTCGAGCTAGCAGAAGCACAAGGTTTGAAATCAATCGCATTACCGGCCGTTGGTACAGGAAATATTGGAATGTCAGCCCAGGATTCTGCCGATTTGACGTTTCAAGCATTGCGTAACACGGTTGGAACGTTTCGCAGAATTCGTGTGGTCAGAGTTGTGATTTTTAAGAGCAAACCAGATATGCTGCAAACGTTTCAAGAGGAGCAGCAAAGATGCGTATTTCCAGACCGAGATGAAAAGGTGCAGTCTTCAAAGAGGAGCGACGCCAGTATCAGTAACCCCAAAAGACTCATGAGCAGTGCGTCGACAAATAAAAGTTCTGTTACCATATCTGTCACTGGGAGAAACAAAGCGGATACGGACAAAGCAGTAGATGCCATAAAGAAAGGCTTTTCTGAGGCTTGTACTGCACAGACTGTTGAAAGCGAAGTCATCAGTAAGCTGTCGGACAGGCAAATTGGTGTTCTCCTGAAAGAAGCAAAACAGTGTGACGTTCAACTGGCGATTAAAACAGACAAGAACCACATTGATGTCCGCGGTGCACCCACTGAAGTCTCCGGGATGGTAGGCAAGATCTGGAAAGAAATAAATGAAAGAACCACAAAGGACAGAGATCGTGAACAGGCTAAGCTGATTTCCAAGAATGTAGAATGGAGATACGAAATACACGGAAACACGGTTCCTTTTGATTCGAAGACCAACGCACAGATTGAGGTGGCACACACAAAAAAATTGCCTACCGTAAAAGTGGCCCTGATGGGAGATGAATTTGTCATCAACTTGGCGAACAATACAGGTGTTGGACAACAAACAAAGCAACAAATAACGGTGCATCGAAAGGTGAAGGGAGGGGAGGAAGGTAAGCTATCATTTCTTTTTGTGGGTAGTGTACTGTATAGTGCTCTAGCCACTATGGATGCATTACTTTGGTATGACCCGGATTTGGATTCGAGATCTGGGATCATATAGATCATGGAGCATCAAAGGAATTAATGAATCCACTCTGGACAAGGATTTATCGGTTCTTTTGATGCGCCATGATCTGAGTGATCTCGGATCACAAATCCAGATCCGGATCAGACCAAAAAAAACCCTTTGTCGTCAGGTACGTATACAACGGTGAGTGAGTGAGTGAGTGAGTGAGTAAGTGCCAAGTTCGCAGCGCTTGCATAAATCACTGACGTGGCTCTGTTGAAAGCGTTCTTGAACATCAATGAATAAACTTTCGGAAAATACGGTTTTGTTCGTTAATTGAACGGTGACAGTGTTTGAAAGACATGACTGACGCGAGAAATGCGAGCGGTTCCAGCGTCCTATTCTTGCTTCTCTAAGCAATTGGGCAGGTCTCAAGAAAAACGAAAAATAGTTCGATATATTTAAAATTCGTTGATGGGAAATCACTTAAAAGTAAAGGCAAAGAAAGAGTTTTGAGCTCGAGATAGCAGACAGTTTGAAATAACCAAGGTCGAGATAACGAGTTTGGCGCTGACATTATGAAGATGAAATTAATAAAGCTTAAACAATATGATGAAGGTGATAATGTTCGTACTTTTATTTTCCTAAAGGAATTCCTCTTCCAACGAACTGGACACCAATGCCCCCAGGTGAAGTGACATTGCACAAGGTGTTGTTGCAGCCTGGTTCAAGTGAATATCAAAATGTCGCCAGACAGGTTCACGCCACTGCCGCAGGAGTGAATATTCAGAAAATCGAGCGCATCCAAAATCCGCATCTTTATCAGTCCTACACGGTAAGAAAACAGACCATGGATAAAACCAATGGAGGAAACAATGAACGTGCACTGTTCCACGGAACGGAAGGCAAAAATATCGCTGCTATTAATACGCAGGGATTTAACAGGAGCTTCTGTGGAATTCACGGTTAGTATTTTGTACTTATTGACCGAGTTGAGGGGCCGAACAGGTAAATATTTGGCTTTCTCATGCAATAAGCATTTTATCATATGGCCTCCGCTTTTCTTGTATTTTTCTCATTTATTAGCGGCTGTATCTCGCGGGGCGATACACAGGGCCGAGCGGATCTTTACGGCTTTGCTTGGGCCATGACGTACCGCTCTCGTCCGGGTTTTATTCCGAGTAATGTTTTTCAATGAAGCGCGCGCAGGGCCGCAGGGGTCTTATCAAATGTTATTATATCTACAACCCCTGGATATATGAAAAAACCCGAGCTCTGATTGGTTTCCTACTCATAGGCTAATAGCTCGTAAACCATGAGTACAGAGAACGGCCATCATGGCTGAAAGATTTGTTGAATTAGACGAGCAGAAATCCTATTCTTGCTTGAAAAGAATGTACCAAAAAATTCTACCAAAGCAAATAAATAGGAGATGAAATTATTCGACGGTAAGTGAGCAAATTATATTAGCAAGATTGACGCGATATTTCGACTTTTTATCACTAGCTAAAATAAAACTCTTACAAACTGCCGCCATTTTAAAACATCCATGGAGCACGTAAACTGTTTTTTTATTTTACTTCTGGCTAGTTTTTCGCTTTTAATTTCTTATAGGCTGGTGTGCTAACTAAAAGAAATTTGACAAGTATATTAAAAAGATGTTCAAGAGCAATCCTAACTCTTGTTCGAAGCATTTTTACAGGGACGGCGGACCGTATTTTGAAGTGGGGGGGGGGGGGCTGAAAACGAGCGCCGGAGGCGCGATTTGGTAGGGGGGTCTGGATAAAGCGTAAAATGAAAGGTACTTTTAATGCTTACAGCAATATTTTAGAGGTTATTTCTCAGCCGTCCAGTCTCCAACGCTAACCTGCGGTTTTTGGACACAAGCTTCCCGTCTGTAGGAAGGCAGCACACGCTGAGAGTTAAAAATACGTAAACGCGAAAAGTTTCCGACGAGGCTTGTATAGAGTTGTAGCTTAAACAAAATAAAGTGTCATCCTCCTCAAAAATGGGGGGGTTCCCCGCCGTCCCTGTTTTATACATCGGCTCCACAACGACAACATTGTTCTGTTAACAAAACAACAACAAAGTCAATTCTTGTCGTGCAAACTAGTTCCAATTTTTATAATGGAGGGCTTAGAGATACAATAGAACAGTTATTCCACTCAATCTCGTCGTGCATGAGCTATAGTCGACTCGGTAGCACGCGCCTCCTTGGTAATTAGCCCATGTATGGTACGACTCGATTTTTTGAAATAATTGTTAGAGGCCGAGACACACTAGACTACAAGTCACTGCGACAAGTCTCTCCATGTGTAGTGCTTGTAAAACAATTCGTTGCGACACGATGCTGGTTCGGTGCACACAGTGATTTCGTATGAGGAGGGATTTTTGAAGTAACTTAGGCGTAAGCTAGAGTACGCAGATTTCTTTATTTCATCTTCGCCTTTTGGCACCATCCATCGATCCAGCTTTGCAACCAATGGGATTTGCTTTTTTTGAAGTGTCTTTCTCCTGTAGTGATTTTTTATCACACAGGATTCTGTTTTCTTCATAGATTTGAATCACATTTTAGTCAGTTTAATCACATTCTATCTTGAAGGGGTAGAATCAGATATATCAGTTTGTTTATCTGCCAAATGATCAACTGCCATTTTATACGGGTTTTTAAGGGATTGTTTTGTCGCATCGACTCGTTGCAAGAGGCGTACACCGGCACGGTGCGGCAGCGCTGCTTTCGCTAATGTTGTCAATGCGATTAATCGCGCGAATTCAAACTGGTTTAAATTCGTGCAACTGATCCCAGCAACAAAATCTTCGGCATCTACAATGATTTTCACAAAAAATGCAAATTGTTGCAAATTGTCCCCGTTGCCTATGCTGACTATCTCCTAGTCTAAAGGCGTCTTCTGCAATGTCCTTATTTTGTCGCAGGAACGGCTTACGGACGCGGAGTCTACTTTGCAAGAGACGCCTCCTATTCTACGGGATATGCGGGGAGTGGTGTTGGTGGGCGCTACCTGTATCTTGCCAAGGTTCTGGTAGGACAGTACTGTGCTGGCAACTCAAGCATGATCATACCTCCCTCGAAAAATCCTTCCAGGCAGGAAATTTTATACGATTCTGTTGTGGACAATATACAAAACCCTGGAATTTTTGTTGTATTCTTTGATAATCAGTGTTACCCTGAATATTTAATTACCTTTTAGTAGGTCGCGGCCTCCGCGATCGGTAGGTAATAAAGATTTAAAGCATTACTCGACAGCGACGTCGACTAGGACGACACTAAGCAATAGCGTTAATGATGATGAATAGAACAGTGAAAATCCACGTGCAAAACACAGCTTGTTAGGTTTCCTCGCTGTCCCCTTCAAAAGAACGTGAATTGACCAGTATTCGAGAAAACGCGAGTGGACAACATCAAAAATTGGTGAGAAAAATTCTTAATGAAATGCTCACAATAACGACTTGAAAATTCTACAGTTTGAAGGAAAAATGAAAACAAATTGAAGGAAGCCTGCTTCCATCAATACTGGAGGAAAATGAATTCATTGTTTCAGTAGTGCCGTCCTCGGCCTCGTCATCGTGTTCGCTTTAACTCCCTAATACAGCGATGAAAGCGCATGTGAAAACTGTCATGTACTCTTGTAGAACGTTTACCGTCCTCTGTAAAACAACAACACTGTTTTGTTAAAGGCGCGAGTGTAAAATGGCAAAATAGAATGAAATGCAAATTGGAATAATGATAAGATAAAATATTGTACGAGAAAGCTTTTTGTTTAATCTTCCTGTTGTTCTGTAGAGAAGGGCAAAGAAACTTGCAAGCCTGTACTTTGTACCTACTGTGACATTGTGTCTTTCATTGACAGTATTGTTTGATGCTGCTCTTATTTGGCTTTACTCGTATAACGCGGCGTACATGCGCCAAGAGCTCTTAAGGCCGAAAACCTTAATCAGAAATCCTGAGACCGAAGAAATATTCCTGAAGACATGAAGAAAGGGAGAAATTTGAAACTTTCGTTAATACTAGTCTAGCAAGAAAATAACTAACAATATTCTAAATAACATGATTTTCTAGAGGATTTTTCGTTGATGACTGGATTCACCAAGAGTTGCGAACCCTGTTTGTGAACCCTGTTTGTATTGACAGAGTCCGAAGTGAGACAATATGCGAGTTACATTTGACATTCAAATTCACTTCTCTCTCCTGTGAATGAATTGAATGCAAAATCAAGCACAGTGGCAGGAAGGTTTAGCTGGCAAAAAATGATGATACAATCTATGAATATCTTGGTATGTTGTCATTTTCTTATGCCATCAGGGAAAAATCCCTTGGAAATGTCAATCGACGATTTGTGTGTATAATAAGTAGATCATATTTGCACTGCTGTTAGTACGCAATTAAAGTTTTAAGGTTTATGGTTTACATTGATACTGCGAGAGTCAAAACTTAAATAATATTAATGTTCTATCAGCCAATCATATTAATAATGTCAGAGTACAGTAAGGCCCACAACGCAGGTACATGGAGTCATCCACTGTTTCCATGGTGACATCCTAGATAAATCCCCGAGTGAATACTGATCAACTGTTCAATTCTCCTTCTAAGTTATCCTATATTTGCTCGAAAATTAAAGGGAGAATTTCCCAAAAAGATCAGAAGTTACTTACAGTTTTGCAAAAATAATGTCTTCCAATATCTCCCCAGTTATTGAGAGCGACCCCTTAAAACTCTGCAATCTTTGCCAAAAAAATATCTGTAAATTTTTCCAAAACTGTTTTCTGTAAAGTCTCTAAAAATATACTTCGTTTAAACGTGGGACTACATGAAAACATTTCTTCCATCTTACCTTCTTAAACAGACGCTCTATATCTCTAAGTTTGTTTTTCAATGACCGTGCTTGGTTTACTCTTGTGGCCTCCGGCATTGTCATCTCGACAATTAAGCCCGGATTTTGTCCGAGTGATTGGCATAGTTCTTCTTGAACGCTGTTTTATATTCTCACAAGCCGTCAACCATGTTCGAGCCCACTGTATCAGACCAGTGGTTGTCCTTTGAGGGAATAATTACTGGGATGCCTCGTCATGCCTGTGGCAATCCCGGTTTAAATCGTGGTTGTTTTTTTTTTTCATGTTTTCTCCAGTTAGATTGCCTATACTAGGGTTAACAATGACGTCACCCGAGAGCTGTAGAGACTCAAGTAGAATATTTAATTGGTTTTAATGGCGGTGAAATGGATGTAACACAAAAGCTGTTTTATCCGACTTATTCGACCACATTAAAAATATGCAAAATCTGGGCCATTTGTGACATAAAACAGAAGGCGAGTCTACTGAGAAGTTTAACTGTCTTATGTGTACAGACTGACAAGCCTTCTTCGTGAAGGACTTAACTCCTCTTCCACTTGCACGAGCTGAGAGGAGATTCCACATGAGGGCTACTCGATACGCAATTGAGTTTTTCATGTAGTAACTATTAGAAAAAGGAACAGTTTATGTATTTGCATATCTTGAATTATGTGTACTCTCGTGTCTCTTTATCTATATCTTATATGTAAATTTCTCGCCCCCACTCAACGATGCAAACAAATCCTCTGGGTTAGGTAGTGAATGTTGATCAACTTCTAAAACAGAATTCACGGTCACTTTATAATCTCTGCATAGCCTCACTGAAACTCCATCTGATTTAACTACCGGAACAATTGGTGCTGCCCAGTTAGCAAAACAAACTTTCTCTGAAACTTCATATCTAACTCTTTCTCTATCGCGTCCTTAAGTGAGTGCGGCACTGATCTAGGCTTTAAATCTTTGGCAGTGCGCCTGGCTTGACAAACAATTGAGCCCTAACTCCTTTTAGCGCACCGAGGTCATAATTAAAAACTTACGAGTGTCCCTCTAAAACAAGGTTACTACTCATCCTCATGATGGATGACCAATCCAGTTTAATGTCTCTGAGCCAGTCGCGTCCAAACAAACTTGGGCCATTTCCATCGATTACTTGTAGCGGAAGCTTGTGAGTATTATTTCCATACGTCATGTCCCCCACAGCTTGCCCAACTATCTTTAGCGCCTCTCCGGGGTAGATCTTCAATTTGATGTTTGAACTCTCTAACTTCAAGTCTGGAAATGACGACATGAACACCCCCCCCCCCCCCCCCTTCAACATGACGCTTACCGACGCTCCCGTATCCAGCTCCGTATTCAGTTCTTTTCCATTCATCTTGACGGGAATCAGAATGGACGGCTCGAGCGCGGTATGTCAAGTCAAGTAAAGTATCTTTATTTAACGAGGGTGGCACATTAACCCTATACGAGTTATCTAACATACGGCCCTCGAAACGTGTGCATGACATGAAACCAGAGATAGAGATAGAACCACTACACCGGGAACTACGTCCCCAACTCTTTTCGAACAGTGTGTGAGTTCTTTATCGTCTCATAGATAATAGGGAACAAGTATGGTGAGACGGGACCTACATTTCATCGTCCTTGTCCGAGAAGACCAGAAAGCCTTACCGTTTTGAAGATGTCCGATGATTGCAAAGGCAGCACCTTCTCCTCAGTTATTTTAAGACCCTGAGTGTTGGTCCGGGCGGGGTTGTCCAGTGCTCTACCAACTGGCGAAGAGAGAGTGCGGCTCCTCTTGCTCATCGTCGCTGTCGCCTTTAGCTTTGTCCACGTAGCTCACTGGTTTGCCTTTCTGATTGGCCGGTGGGCCCTGGTTTAACGCGTTTTCGTCAGCTTTCTTTTTGCTCTTTTCTTCTATGTGCTCTTAAACCTTA
Source organism: Ricordea florida (assembly GCA_949710005.1). Taxonomy (NCBI): domain Eukaryota; kingdom Metazoa; phylum Cnidaria; class Anthozoa; order Corallimorpharia; family Ricordeidae; genus Ricordea; species Ricordea florida. Next base: position 32,794,975 of record OX453276.1, on the reverse strand, counting down.
GAATACCGACATTTTTCGTCCTTGACCCGGCACGTTTGGGTTGGAAGTGCTCCAAAGTAATGGAAACAGGGCTTGCTTTTCTTCGTCGACGGATGTGCTTGTGGCATAGCATTGATAGGGCTTACTTGAGGCGTTGGTTAGCCTGTTTTTCGGCAGATTCCATCGCCACAGCCTGAGTCTCTAGTGCCTTTTTCCATGTCAAATCTTGTTCAGCGAGTAAACACTTTTGAATGTTCTTGCTTCTCAAGCCACAAACAAATCGATCCCTGAGAGCCTCTTCTAGAAATGTTTTGAACTGGCACTTTTTCAATGCAGCGCTGTAGTCTGCCACGCTCTCTCCTTCCAACTGTGAAAGTGGAATCGTTCCGCGATCACGATCGGCTTCGGTTTAAAGTGATCCGCCAGAGTCTCCTTTAGTTCGCTTAGCTTGAAATCCGACGGTTTTCCGAGGGTCTTTAAGTCGCACAAAAAGTTGTATATCTTGCTGCCCACGGACGTGAGAAACACTGCCACGATCCTTTATTTTCTCGTCTTCGAGATCGTTGGCCACCACATATTGGTCAAACCGCTCTGCATAGGAGCTAGGTCCAGTCCTCTGTGGCTGGGTCATAGGACTCAATCAATCCTATTGGCATTGACATTCTCGTTGCCAGTTGTCTTGTTCTCAATGACTAAAATGCGTTTGCACTACAAAGAAGTAAGACGTGCTTTCTCATTGAAGGTTTATTAAATTTCTCTCAATTGCAAATATTACACAATACTAGGAGCCCATCATTCAAGGACATCGAGAAACACATGCGTAATCACGTGGCACTCAATGGATTACACCACAGCATAATTATAAATACCAATGATAGATGTCAAACACTACAGAGGGGACAGAGGATAACTCAATAACCAACAACAACAACAACAAAAACAGTTTTCGTAGGAACAAAAGACAGTTATCGAAGCTTTGGATTGCTTACTGCGATTTTCATAATTCTGCGAACTCCCGCGTTCAATTTCCAACCGCCAACTGGCGTCTTTGCTTCCGTCAATCAAACTTCCGAACATTTTCCGAGTCCAGGTCGACCATCCGCCATTGAAAGAAAATGCCACGTAAGTTCGGCTCTTCTCATTCAAAGTAAAGGAGACCGCACATAGCGGGGGAAACCAAGAAATCGCAATCCGATGCGACAAGACAACAGTCGAGATCTTTTCACTTTTACTTCAACTTACAATATCAATTTTTAATTTCTTACCTGGTCATCAGTTTGATCTATGATTTGTGTATCTTCTATGTGTGGTACTGCAATCGCTACATCATCAAAAGACTCTGAATCGGCCAAACTAGAACTGACAACAAGAGAATCCGCCATCTTCGTCGTCACACGTGTGTTGATCCAGCTGGGCGGAGTCAGTGCTTCGGAAACTGTTCGACTGCCATTCGAGCGACATCCGAAGTTTGATTGACGGAAGCAAAGACGCCAGTTGGCGGTTGGAAATTGAACGCGGGAGTTCGCAGAATTATGAAAATCGCAGTAAGAGCTTGAAATATCATAAGACGCTACCCCAAAAATTCCAACATGGTGCAGTTTTCGTTCTTTGAAAGCCGAAGTAGGAAACTACCGAGAATAAATTTCAAGGGGATTTCCCAAGTAGAAACGAAACTACAAACTGCAAACGGGGAAATTTCGAGCGTTACGCTGGGAAAACGTAACAGACCTTGGTTCAGTCTTGGGCGCAAGTTATATCATTCCACATTGCCATTTTGCTTCTGCTATATCTATATTCTGCTATATCTATATATGAAAGATCGGGAAATCTTCGATCCGGGAAGCCTCGGAAATTTGTTCTGCTTTCCTTCGCCATTATGTTCGGCCCGTTCTCCCGCGGGTTCGTGAACTCGTCCCAGGCTTGACAATTTGCTTAGCGGAATTTCAAATATTAACCAGTGGTAACCACAGGTTAGAAAGTGCGGGCCTAGATGCACTTCAGGGAAGGAACTGGAACGAGAGTCTATAATTTTAGATTACAAAATGTACATTCGTGTGGACGTTTTTTGGGAAGTTTGCATTGAGTAGTAGTAGATCAGCTCCGTAAATCGAAACATGTCAAACAGTGGTTTACCAGAAAAATTAACCGTCCAAAAACTGAACAGTATAAAATATAACGCAACTCACCTTATCTTTACGGCAATATGAATTTAAATACATCGTGAAAAATCTTCACAATCAGAGCAAACAAAAAGCAACACCTATAAAACAACTTCTCCAAAACGTAACGTTTGCAATCTTCCATGCCTCGATTTTATGTGACAAACTGTTGAGATTGACTCATTTTTCGCATTGTGAGATTGACTCATTTTTCGCATTCTTATCGTTCTTGGAGAATTGATTTTTCTTTTCCGGTGTTACGACAAACTGTCGTGATTGACACATTATTTGCATTCCGATCGTTCTTAGTGGAAGAACAAAATTTTAAACTTCCGCTTTGTGCTTGCCTGTTATTAATGTGGCGCGCACGCGTAAAACGCAATCCGCTGGTCAAAATTAGGGTTGCGGGCCTCTCTTGCGCCCGCAACTAGTTAGAACGACCTAAAATATCTTTTGCAGCGCGATTAAGCCCCAAACAGAAGGTAAGAACACTCCTTCTTTTTGCCATTGCCATATCTTCTCCCCGAAAACAGCTTTTCGACATTATTTTGGGGTTTAAAAACATTGAAATTGCGCCGACACGAGTGATCTTTTGGACAAGCAGTTAGTGGAATCTTTATTTTTGTTTTTTGTTTTTATTTTATTTTGGGGGTGGTCCGTAGATGAGACCGTAGGGGGAGTTTGTGGACCGGTCCGGAGGTAGTCCGTGGACCCGGTCCGTAATGAGGGTCCGCAATGAGGGTCCGCAGACCGGAGATCAGTATTTTCGGGTTACCGTGATGGGGGTGGTAAAATATATAGCGATGTAACACTAAAATGCATAATTCTCTACAACAAACCATCATATGTGCAACACTTTTAGGAGCCACCACATCTTCAAAACTCCATGATCAACATGAGGTTATTATTTTGAAAAAATAAAGATTAAAGAAAGCAAACTCGGTCACCCTCAACGAATGAACGCATGACCTTAAACTAAGTGACTTCAAGGCCACGTATGAGTGAAACAATGAGAAACTGTTAGTTAAAGTTAGTGTTCGTGTAAGTGTTGGAGTGAATAATTCCTATTATTTCTGGACTAAAACCAAGACGCAAATCTTCAGAGGTTCAACTCGTTTAATCGTGACGAACTTCCCTGGTACAAATAAATCCTAGACTAAACGAATATCACAAGAGCGATTTGGGATGAAGAAAAGACTGCTAGATTCCAATAGAGATTCCACATCTATGACGAGAGTCGAGGGTAACATGTCGAGGGTCGAGGGTAACTTGAAAAATATATTAAAAAGACAGAATTTTCTTTCCCCAGCTTTTCGTTTTTTTTTTAGTAAATCGATGCGTGACACGGCCAAATGACTTCTCGCTCCTTATAGTCTTGGGCGGTGATACCAACAGCGCTGTTTGTACTGTCACGCAAACGTTAACTCTTACCAGAGGAAACATACACGCTAATTTTCATTTCTCGATATTCACGCTCATTTTCTCCATTTAGGACTGTAGAACATTATTATAAACCAGTAGCTATCTTTGTTTTCATTATTTTTATGCCATACAGGAACACAGTGGATTGACTAAAGAATAGAGGATGGCATGTCTGTAATCTAATCTTAGCCTTCAATGCCTGCCTGTTTGTTCATTGCCTGCCCGATATATAATCATTGGATACTTATTTAATGGAGCTCTAGAGCAGGTTGCAACAGTAGCCATTTTGGCGTTCATTCTGTTGCTTTTTGTAGAATTCTTAATGGCTTTCCTAAAAAAAAAAACTGGGAAAAATCACACATTTTTTTGCCGTTCTCAAGAAAAACAAACGTGTTTAATCGTCGCGTGACTACTCGGTGACACTAGAGAGAACTGACTTTACGTTTGCGTGACAGTACAAACAGCGTTGTTGGTATCACCGCCCAAGGCTATAAGGAGTGAGAACAACCTCGTTCCCAGGGTCTCTCTTCTTCCCACCCCCTGGAGAAGGAAGGAAATAGAGAAGGAAATGGTGAAAGGCTTGCAACTTTACATAAAGTTTTGGTGCCACATTTCAAGTCAGTTCCTGGTTTCAATGCTTATGCAATTGAAATGCTTATAAGTGTTGTCCAAAATGAGGTGTTTCTTACTGATTCAGAGGCATTTAACTGTGTGTGGGCATCTACAGCTAATTGGTCAGGTGGCCCTGGAAAAAAAATTGAAATTGATCTCCTCCAGGAAAATTGCAACAAAGACCTGAAGAAGCAGATTAAACTTACGGGGGCCAACAAAACAAACAAACCAATCGATCGTTCAAGTAGGGCATCAGGAGGAGAAAGACAAATTGTTGAAAACTATGATCAGCAGGTGGACAGAGGTGTTCATGCATCTTCTCACAGGCACCAGTCCTCGGTTTCAGATGAAAAGAAAATACTGGCCGATTTACAAACCCTTAAACCATTTGATAGAGTACCCAATCGAAAGCACGAGTCATTTCAAGAGATAAGTTCTGAACCTTTGGCCACTCTTGATGAAACTGAACTTGGCAAGTGGCTCTTAAGACATAAGAAAAATCTTCTTTTGGATGCTCCCCTCATTTGTGAAGACGATGATGAAATTTAACCTCTAGAAGCTACCGTGAACTAAGACATGAGGTTTGCAGTTAACTCAAACGACTGTCTCAAAGATATATTGTGACATAGCTAGTTAACATACAATTCAACTGATTTGCTGAGCCCAAAATATTTATTTTTACAAACTCATCAAATAGCATTTTCAGTAAAAAGATTGTTGTGGGACAAATTACCATGGACTGTCAGAGTTAAAAAAAAACATTCCAATACCACATAAGTTGGAAAGTTTGTAAACAGCAACAATAATTTAGCTTTCATTCACTACATTTCTTCACAACAATTTGGGCAACTACAAAGAGATTTACAATAACAACAACAAAGGTGACCTACAATATTGAAGTCATTTCCCCTTGCATCGAGACACTTTATGAGGAAATTTCTCAAGCATCTGTTTTCTAGGCGACAGAATGTTCTGATGTCCTCACTCATTCCTGCTTTGTTTGCGGAAATGTCTACATTGTTGTAATATAGGACAGCTTTGGCCGGTTTCCCATCCCTGCCTTCGCCGACATCGAGTTCCAAATCGGCTGAGTGGCGTTTCGGTTTGACATATAGAGCTGCCGCTTTCAATGTCCCCTGTGAAATTCTTCGGATCTGGTCTTTAGTAAGAGCATTAAGCGGCGATACAACGATGACAACTGGACGAATTTGAGAAGAACTCAGCGATTGTCCCCTCATTTTGTCGTGCAGTAGCGCTGGAAGAAGATGAAAAATCATTGATATGATTTTCCGTAACCCGTCGGCAACACCGCCACTACATCTCGGCCACAGTAAATTGCCTCAAGACACTTGACTTGCTTTGCCTTTAAATTAATACTTGAATAACAACTATTCGAAATGGCAAACTGGAGGCTGCTGTAGAACATCGCTCGTGTTAATGGCGGTCCTGAACGTGCGACAGCCTCGCTTTGATTTTGACTAAAGCCACGGGACAAAACCCTTCGAATTAGAGGTCCCCTCCCTTGCGTTCTCAATTGTCCAAGGGACACGTGACCAGCCCAAACCAGGGTCTCTCTCTCTCTCCGTCCAGGGGGTGGGAAGAAGAGAGACCCTGGGAACGAGGTTGGAGCGAGAAGTCATTTTTGCCGTGTCATGCAAAGCGTTACTCAAAAAAATGAAAGAAAAGCTAGTAAAATAAATTCAGTCTTGATTTTTATTTTTCACTTTATTTTGATATATTTTTACGTTACCCACGACCCTCGACATGTTACCCTCGACTGTCGACATTTTACTCTCGACTCTCGACATTTTACTCTCGACTCTCGACAATTAGACGCACTCTGCTATGACTGTCAACCAACTTAACTGAGACTAAATTTCGCGATACTCGCATTACTAACATAACGAGCCGTTACATAACAGTCACACAACGTGACTCTTCACGTGCCGTAATTTTCCTCTTCGACAGTGGGGGCGAATTGACTGGATATCTTACATTGATACTGCGAGAGGCAAACTTCAAATAATATTAATGTTTGATCTGCCAATCATATTAATAATGTCAGAGTATATATGGGTTATAGACCAAGCTTGTTCGATCAAGATGGCTGGATATTGGCTAAGTTCTTCTTTTTTTTGCGTTTTTATGGACCGAGACGAAGTCGAGGCCCATAAACACGCAAAAAAAGAACGAGGCCAATATCCAGCCATCTTGACCGAACAAGCTTGGTCAATAAAGGATTTATTATATGGAATAAAACACCAAAAAATGATCTTTTCCTTGCGGGACAAATTAAAGCCCTTATCCCGAGCGGGCAAGATATAGAGATTACGTCATGGTTAGTGAGCGCGGACGATTTTTCTTCACGAGTTGTGAAGAATCGAAAACGAACGAGTGAGCGCAGCGAACGAGTGAGTTTACTTTTCTTCACAACGAGTGAAGAAAAATGGTACGGGCGAGCTAACCATGAAGTAATTTGTTTATTTTATAGGTACTGAGATTTACTCCTTACAAAATACTACTAACTGATCATGAATCACGCTGGGCTAGAAAAATCAAGATACCACAACAACAGTCAAGGTGCAAAACGCACTTAGCAGGCTTTATTTTGGAGCATACCGAATCAACATCACAGTCGAGTTAAAAATGCGTTCAAAATTTACTTCTCTAAAATGATACAAAATTTCCACGAACTGGAAAATTCTACTTTAAACCCTGCTGGAAATGTCGCTAAAAGTATAAGAACCAAAGACAGTTAAAAACGTTTTAAAACGACTCGTGAATGAGTCAGGAATGTCTTGTGTACGGGAAATACAAGGTAAAATTACCTTTTGGTTTTGATTTTAATGCGGCTCTTGCTTTTTCAAACGCGACGTCTTTCATGATGCTGTATCCGTAGTTTTTCTTTCTCAAATAACCGTTCAAAACTTGCAAAGAGAGAACGCTGCGAACTTTTTTGCTCATAATCTTTGTTTTCTTTCTTTCTCATTGCTAAGACAAATTCACTGATGAATGACTTGAACTCGTTTGAAGGAATTTCTTCTACGGACCTTGATTCGCCTTTCAACGTCAAAAATTCTCAGTCAAACGACGTGCTGTTCGGGTTTCTCTTTCTTATTTTTCTTTTCTTGATCTTGTTTGAAGTCCTCGACTGAAGTTGTATCTACAAACCTAGAATCGCTCAAAGAAGAAGCTGAGGGAGAAGCCATTAATGCTCACTTTTTGCCGAGTTCATGGTGCCAAAATTGATCCCACTTCTATAACCAGTGAAAAAAAATCGTCTCCGGCCTGTGATTGGTCAGACTATTTTTTTCACTAGTGAAGAAAATGGTCCGACCAATCAAATTGCTTCTAGTTTTTCACAGACTATTTTTCTCTCACAGATTTGTAAGGAGTAAATCTCAGTACCTATGGAATAAAGCTCCATCTTGCCAGCTCAGGTAGCCAATCACAGCGCGAGATTCGGTTCATCTTGCCCGCTCACGGAGCTAGTCATATAATAAAGTAAGGTATACAACGCGGGCACATGCACTCATCCACTGTTTCCATGGTGGCAGCCGAGATAAATCCCTAAGTGACTTCTGATCAACTGGTCAATTCTCCTTTCAGAGTATCCTGTATTTGCTCGGAAAATAACGGGAGAATTTGACACTAGATCAGGAGTCACGGTTTTGTAAAAACAATGTACTCCGATATCTCCCCAGTTTAATATTGAGAGTCACATTTGTAACTACCATCAAAATGTTCCTTAAAATCTGCAATCTTTGCCAAAAAATGCCGGTGCAAATTGTTCTAATCCTGTTTCTGTAACTTGTGGGCTATATTTGTGTGGCGTTTATAGCCTGTTTTAGCCGCCATATTTCAATCCCATTGGATCAAAGATCTCAAAGAAAGGTATTTAACTAAACTAGAAGCATGACTGTTTCAATGTAACATACTAATGAATAGCAATAGAGTCATTGTAATATGCCTCGTTCTTCAAAAGCCTTCGACAAATGTAAATGAAGTGTCCAGGAATTCTAACAATCGAATAATATTCCTTCCGTACACGTGGGATTACGTGAAAACATTTCTTCCCTCTTACTTTCTTCAACAGACGCGCTACATCTCTAAGTTTGTTTTTAAAGACTTGCTTGGTTTATTCTTGTGGCCTCCTGCGTTGTTATCTCGACGATTAGGCCCGAATTTTGTCCGAGTCGTCGGCATAGTTCTTCCTAAAAGTTATTTTATTGGTTAGTTTATTCATCTTCTCAGAAACCTCCAACCTTGTTCGAGTCCGCTGTATCAGGACAGCAGATAACCTATGGGGGGAACAATTCCATGTACTAGGGAGGGGAGGTAGGGGACAAAGAGGATAGCTGGTAATTATAACAAAAAAATACTCGAAAACTTAATAATAATAATAATAATAAATGTTTCCTAGGATCAAAAGATGTATTCATTTCTTGGGTTGCATTAAGCCTTTGAAATATGATGAGAAAATTTGAAAATCTTCTAGTCTCCTCACGCTACCCAGGTAAGTCCAACATGGTGCAGTTTTGGTTCCAAGAGCACCGGAAGTGCGGAATTACTGCGATTCAATTTCAAGGGAATTTCCCAAGGAGAAGCGAAACTGCAAGGCAGATTCGAAAGACAGCTAAAGACGTCAGTTTCCCTGGAAGACAGAGAAAAGTCTTAAAAAGTAATCTTCTAAGGTACTATATGATCGTTTCGCTCTTGTTTGTCGAAGTTTTGATTCTGGTGGTAAAATGTGAAGCGATGTAACATAAGATGTATAATTCTCTACAACAAGCATTGATTATTGTTTAAAATGTATAATCGAAGGAAGCCTTTTGAGGTATATTTGTGTGGCGTTTG